>PVKA01027387.1:0-30602 GCA_004027165.1 Ctenomys sociabilis
ATTTCTTTTCCATAGTGTATGTTTATGATATAAGAAAAATGTATGTACATATCATATCTTGGTCTTTCTTACTTCGTCATCCCCTCTTCTCTCTCTAGGATCCTCCCACCCCTGATGGCCATAAGCAAGTTTCTGGCTTGTGACAAACAAAGACTGTCATGGATGTCACTGATAGCAGGTAACCCAATATCAAAAAGTAACATTAAAAAATCCTTAAAAGAAATCATTGGATAAAAACACTTGAGGAGATTATATGGATTTGAATTCTTTGTTATAATGCTTCATTTTTTCCAAGGATTTGCCCCATGTCTTCTATTTTATTTGTATATTAATTTCATTTATTTGAGTCCTTATTTGAACATTTAGTATCTGGTTCATTTTTCAGTCTCTCTCTTCATTGTTTTATCTCTTGATTATTAATCATTTTCCCGCTTCTTATCTGTATTCTTTATCATATGCTGAACATTGGGAGTTGTCCTAATATAAGTGCCATATTTAGGACAGAGGCTGAAGAGACATTTGCCAAGTGATGAAGCTCTGCTGATTTGGGCCTAACAGTGTGTGAGCAGAACTCCTCTGAAGGAAGCCTGGAAGCTGAGGCAGACTCACAAAGTTGAGGAAACAAAGACAAGCTGTTGGGGTTTCTCAGGGTGGAACCTTCAGTGAGCTTCTCCAGATGTCAGTGGGAAGGGGGGACATGAGCTACACGTGAATGAGACTTGTGAATATTGCAGCCCAGCATTTTCTTAGCTTAACTCTTGATGAGATTGAGCAATCTGTCACCTTGTTAACTGTTTAGAAAAGCCAAATATAAATCAACTCTCATAAAAGACACTCACTTGAAACCTTTAAAAGCTTTTCAACTCCCAATGTCCAGCATATGATAAAGAATATAGCTAAGAAGTGGGAAAATTATTGATAATCATGAGATAAAACAATGAAGAGAGAAATACTGAGCAGTGCACCAGATACTAAAATGTTCAAATAAGGACTCAAGTAAATAAAATTGATATAAAAATAAAATAGAAGACATGGGGCAAATAAATACATGGAAAAAATAAAACATTATAACAAAGAATTCATATTTTAAAATTTAAAAATTTAAAAATTCGTATTTTAAAAATTCAAATTGACATTCTTACATTGCAAAACACAGTACTGGAAGGCTCTGCTGCTGGGAGAGAGAGAAGAGCTCCCAACACAGCTGTCTTCTTTCAAATAAAAACCACAACGCCTAGAAAAATGCAAAACATAAGAAAAAAGTGTCTATCAGCTCAGGAGCTAGGAAAACGCAGAAACTTTTTGAAAAAGAATTGAAATTTGAAAAATGATAGATATAGAATGTTGCCATTTTTATGACAGTTTCCCCCAGTGTCAGCTACAGACATAGTGGGGACGGCGCTATATCACCCAAATGCGAGTGGAGAAGCCCACCCACTTCCTGTCCAGAGGAAGCAGGAAAAACATCCACCAACTGTCATAGCCTCTGGTGAAAAGGAACTCTTAGAAAATAGAGGCCCAGTGAAACCCTAATTTTATGTATAAACGTAGCTCAAAGCTATGGTAGGTTAATAAACTGTACATTCTTGGAAGAAACTGAAAGCTGCTGGTGTGGATAAAAGGACAAGGAAAACATTTTTTATCATAGACTGTAGGTAAGGAGAATGTTTCTCATAGTTCGGGTCCTTTTTTTCTTTCTTTTTTTTTTTTTTTCGGGTCCTTTTAAGACAGATGTAAAAACACAGATTCTCACAGGAACACAAGCACACTCTGTGTGGCTGGCCCATGACCCGTTGGCCCCAGACCCATTCCCACCCCCTCCCATAAGAATTACCCCTGCAAGGCCCCGTATTGCTCCACTTCCTGACTGGCCCACTGTTTCTACAGCATGTTTTCCAATGCATTTCCTTCCACACTTATTCTGTCTCTTTACCGCCCACATCACTGATCTGCCCTCTGCCACCAACCATAATACTTTGATAGGCAGTACTGGGACTTATCCTTCCTCTCCTGCTCTCTTCGCTGTGATACTCGGGCCTGGCTGGCAGACCAGTCTGTGGGTGACTGATTACACCGGGATGGGGGCCTCTCCAGCAAGACGCAAAGATCTCTGAGCTATGAGCCTGGCCCCCGCAGCCCGTCAGGGCGTATGAAGGAGTTTCTCGGCACCATGCTTCTCTGTGCAGCTGAGGCGTCCCTGGCAGGTGCTGCCAGTGGGACCTAAAGGCAGTGAGCAAAGGCGGAGGATTACTGGGAGACTCAGGCCAGAGAGGTGCGGCCGCTTTCTTGGGACTCCCCAGCTCTCACAGCACAATATAGTTAGCAGCAGCAGCTGTCCAGGGCGAATCTGTGCATACTCTAATGACGCCCACATAATGGTTTCACTGCTATCTCCTGATCCTTCACAGCTGCTAGCCCTCAGCTGTGTCCTGTCTCGGTTGAGCTACAGGGTATGAAAGACGAGGCTTTCCATCTCTTCATAACAGTGAGCTTCTTGTTTCCCTCATGGCCAGGCAGTGGGAAAATTCAGTCTGCAAGTCTCCTCTCTCGGGTCAGTCTGGTTTGACCAACTGGAAGTGGTGGCCACAGTCAGTGGCTCCATAATAAAGTCAATAGCCCCAGTCCTTCTTCCATCGGCCCCAGTGCCATTGTTCCCTTCAAATGAATTTCATTGGCACGAGTGGCAGGTTCTCACTCTGCCCCAGATTTTGGCTTTCCACAAAGTCTTGTACAGCTGGTGGGAGGCCAGTTACCCTCTAAGGATATGCTTAGGGGTCAGTGGTAGGTCGGGCGACAGAGCTCATGTCCACTCTGACTCATTTTTGAGCTATGTTCTTAAGAACTGGTCTAAATTTGATCTCCAAATTCTCAAGTAAAGCATTATTTTCCTATGCAATACTGCCTGATCTCAGCACAAGCTCTTGGATCAGGAGCCCCTTAATGAAATTCTAAGTTATCACACCATACCAGTTAGACCTCTTCTGTCATAATCAGGACAAAAAATATAAAAATTTTTCTCCTTACGTTTAGACCTTCATGACATTGTCACAAGATTTTCCACTAAAAAGGGCTGTTGTGTGTGACTTCATAAATCTTTATCTCTTAATTGTGAACCTATCAGGGCACAATGATGGCTTTTGTGATGTTTCTTTTCTCAGACTCCAACTTCCTCTCTACCTTTCCTCTTCTGTGTCCTGATATCCCTTTCTCCTTTCGACTCTTAGCAGTGTAACTCTATAGTGGTAAAAAACAAAAGTAACAAGAGATCTCTCTTATAATTCAAACAAAAATAAAAAATACTAATTGGTATCCCCAGGGAGAATTCTAAGTAATGTATTTACAGTTATAAACTAAAAGCTAAGAGAAAAAGATTATTATAATCCAGCTTAGCTAATATATCTACAAGTGCACTCTGACAATATTATTGCCTTATCTGTTTTATTTGTTTACCTCTTAATCTGTCTTTATAATAATTGGTCCAGAGTCCAGGGGGTTGTGAAAAGCCCCCTGCATGGCTGAATGAGCAGATCCTGCACCATTTTGCTCAGTTTTCTCCATGATGGGTGGTTCTGTGGTATTCCCCAGGTGTTGGGGACCATAAATTCACAATGGCTAATTTTGCAACTTCCCTAATGGATGAATGCAGGCTTCAGATTTTTGTATCGCCCTTCTGAGATTTCCCACTATGCCATTAGTGGTCCTAAGAACACTAAGGTCAAACTTGCTGCAGGGCAAGATGCTTATTAGTTTAAAGTCACCACCAGTTTCTGAGTCTTCCAGTAATCCCCTCTTCAATTAATAATTGCCAAAGTTCTGGCTATCTTTTGGCCTTTTATTCCTCAAGAACAACAACAAAAAAAGGTCAACCTGGACTCCTGGCCCACTATACAGTAACCTCTCTCTCTCTCTCTCTCTGTCTCTCTGTCTGTCTGTCTCTCTCTCTCTCTCTCTCTCTCTCTCTCTCTCTCTCTCTCTCTCATTCTCTCTTCCAGAGAGCTTACTGGTTAGCTCAGTTGTTTAAACATCTGCATGGACAAACCCAGTCAGGCAGCCAGGTTTGCAGGATCACAGTTCGATCCCCAGCTCCACATGGCACACCACACCCAGCCTTAAGGCAGCCTGAACCAGCCAATAAATAAATAAATAAATAAATAAAATCCTTCTTTCTTTCTTCTTTTCTTTCCACTCTGCACCATAACACCTGCCAGGAGGTTGGAGCTCACTGCAGGAGTCTCTGACCCCCAGGGTCCTATTGTTCCCCACCTCCATCGCAAAGATTAGGGCAAATATTGTTACTTATTAATGAACAACACTTAAAAAAAAGATAGTATAATGCTATAATGGCGATGATGCGTATCACTCAGGCATATTATTCTCCCAACAACAACAACAACAGTACAGTAACAAAAGAAAAATAACACTAGCATCTAAGCTCAAGTCCATGCTCAGAGGAAAAGAACTAGGATAAAACTGTTAAAGTCCCAGTGTCAGAGATAAAGACTGCTGAGAAGATAGAAATGGAGGAGGAGGTTCCAGCCCAACAGGTGTTCCTGCTAGAGACTAAGCTCAAGTAGGCATGAAGAGATCAACTGCCGCACTCACTGGATGGGTGAAAGCGTGGCTGTCGGTTTACACAGAGCCTGCACTAGGCCCTAGCACATGGGAAGGCTAGGGTTGCCTTCTATCTCACGATGTCAAAGGAGAGGACAGAAGTCTTCCTGCAAGCTTGCAAGAGTCAATGAAAGCCCATTAGGGACCATTTTATATAACGAGTAAATTTATTCTTTTAATTTTATGACTCAAGGTAATATTTTTGCTTGAGTGATATGCCCAAAACATTTCTTGAGAACAAGTTTGTGGTTATTTCTTCAACTACGATTACACACTTAATTTTCTCTTTAGCTTTTTTCTGCTTATGTTAAAATGATTCTGCCACTTAAAGCCATACAAGAGCTTAAAGGTTTGTCAGTCCTAAAGTGTAGCACCTCTGCTCTTCTTTCTAGGTTCTTCTCAAACTAGGTTAATTTGCTCTTCAAGGAAATCTGTTATTCAGTCAGCCCCAGCTGAAAGGTAGCTCTGAGATACAAAAATGTGTCAATGGCATTTTGAAATCCAGGTGGCCATGGGGCTTACAAAAAAAAAAAAAAAAAAAAAAAAAAAAAAAAAAAGGAGACAAAGAAACAAAGAAATAGGACCAAGAAATATAGACAGATATATGCATATGACAGTTTGAATACAGCAGAAACAAATAGTATCTATTATTCTTAGGCATGATTATACAGTTGTTTTATAGCCCTGGAGTTAAATTTATCCTCTATTAATTATTCAAAATACTGTATCTTTTACCTTATATGGAAACAAATATCATAACTAAGTCTGTGGTAAACTATACTGCATAGATAGATGTACAGAATTTGTTCAACTACTACATGGGTTGGTGAGTACTCTCTTTTATGCAATATACATTATATCTGAGCCTTACACATATAAAATGATCAAAACTGACATCTCTGATCTTTATATTTTCTATAATTCAATCTTGACATTTAAAATCTGAGGGCTGGCCAAATACCTCAGCGGATTAAAGTACCTGCAAGCAGGAGCAGGGGCTAGGGTTTGATCCCCAGGCCTGCCATACCATCCCCACCCCCAGGGCACCCTGAGACACCAATTGAGACTGGGTGTGGTGGCAGGGGTCTGCAATCCCAGCTCTTGGGAGGCTGTAAACAGGCCAATCACTACAAGTTCAATCTAGTAGTGAGACCCTGAACACCCTGTAGACCCTTCCTTAAAATACAAAAATAAAATAAAATAAAATAAAATCTGATCTACATCAATTGGATTTAGTCAAATGTTTTATTATTGTACAAATAAGATATATTTGAGGCCGGGGAGATGGCTCAGTGGAATAAGCACTTCCCTGGAAAGCTCAAGGGCCTGAACTCAATCCCTGGTTCTGCCAAAAGAAAAAGACATACTTGAACATTGACTAATAAGCCCATTTATGCTTATCAGTACTGTTTTTTAGGCATATAAGAATTCTAATGATAGCTTTGATTCTTATCAATACTGTTAACCTATATACGATCCTTAAAAGACTTAAAATTTTATCTCAAAAAGTAAACACTGTCATAGGTAAGAACTTTATCAACCATAATAATGGTCAGTACTGACTTCTTTATATATCAAATACAGTTGTGTTGCCCCGTGTACAAGTCTTCTAAAGTAAAGGGCATAGAAAAGAGACTTGCCACACCAACGTCCGAAGAACCAAAATTTTTTAATAGCAATATACTTTTTCAGGTTTAGGTTATGTGTTCCTAACTATATTACATAGCTAGATGTGCCTGAACTAGATGTGTCTATCCATTCCAGATGGTGCCGCTCTGATAATGAAAAGGATTGGCTACATAAGAAATACATCTGTTAAAAAAGTCCTAAAATATTGGGCATGATTATTACCTTAAAATACTATATAAAATAAATAACTATCTGGTTAATTCCTGAACTCATCAAAAAAATTTTTTTTGTATTTTTAGGGAAGGGTATACAGGGTATTGAGGGTCTCACTACTAGATCACATTCATAGTGGTCCTCCTGTTCACAGCTGGGATTACAGGTGTGTGCCAGTCTCAGTTGCTGTCTCAGCACATTCCAGGGGCAGGGCCAGCTCAAGCGGGCTCTGGGATCCAATCCCGGCCCCTGCACTGGGTTGCAGGCAATTTAATCCACTGATATATATATTTATATCCACTTATATTTAGGCTGGCCTTGTTTTTTTTTCTTCATTGGAATTCTAATTAAGGTAGTTCCAAGCTTTTTGTCATCCATACCTCTGGTTATTCTCTGAAACATTTCTTTTTTAAATTTTAATTTTTTAAATAGATTGCAAATTGAAAAAAAAATCATTTAAAAACATAAATGAATATAATCATAAAATTGTCCAAAATAAAAATAAAGAATTTACAGATCAGTCATAATTGTTCACTGTGTCAAAACCAAGAAACTTGTATTCATATAATTAGAATTCTTATAGTAGAAAGGAATAGGCAATAAATATTTAAGGATTTAAAATTGCTGAATTTAGTTCAACTTATAATACCACATTTCCAAGAAAAATGAACATTTGCACAAGAAATTTAAATAAAATCATACCAAGATACACAAAAGGGAAATTGTCCAAAACTTATTGGAAAGAAAAAAATGATTAAAGTATATACATAAAAAATATTAGCTATGGAAGAACAAAATTAAATACTATCTTATTCCACATTAGAAAGGAAAAAAAAGGACCAAGTGTGTAAGAAACTAAACTAATTAAAGGACTGAAAGAAAAAAACTCTATCCTCTTCTAATTTTATACTCAGAAAACATACCTTGGAAAACTAAAAGTAAAATATTTTCTAGTTATATGAACTTGAAATATTTTAATACCTCCAGACGTGCATATAGGAAATAACAAAGAGCATAATTTAAAAGGCAAGAGAAGTTACAGTATGCTCCTGGATGAACAATAAAGAGCTCTCCAAGTGATAGTTATGCAGGACTATATAAAATATATTAGATGAACCCTCATTTAAAAGGTCATTGAAGATTTCTATGAAACAGTCCGAATCTTATGTAGGGTTACACATGGATTTTTTTTCATATATATGTGTGTGTATGTGTGTGTGTGTGTGTGTGTGTGTGTGTATAAAAGACAGGGAAGAAGTAACATAAAATTAACAGAAAATGGAAATATACTTTTTAAAGTTTCTAATGCTAGGAGAAGATATCATATAATGTCTTTTAGATAAACTGTAATTCAATGATATAGTATAAATCTTAAAAATTAAGATTAAGCAATATTCAGAAAATTAAATATTAATTAATTAAAAATTAAATGTTTCAAGACAATTGAACTTAGAACAAGTTTTCATGGTAGTAAAGAAGTACTAAGAATAAAACATAAGATAAATGCTGGAACGACAAATACATGACCATCACTTTTGACACTCTGGGGATAGGATATCGCACAATGTTCCAATGTGTTGTGGACATGAATAATGACCATGACACTTACTGGTGGCCAGGTGTCACTTGTGGGACTAAGCTACAGCTCTTTCCTTGAAATCCACCCCTGTACTTTCATATGGAACATGACCCATAGGGTGCAAGAGAAGTCCATTTGTAGAGTGTGCTAACAAAAATATTTTGCTGCTGTACACCAAAGAATAACTGAAAGACTACCATTGTATACCTCTTATTCTCCTGTGTTCAATTGTTTGCACTATTTGGTGGGTTCTTTTCATTCTCATTCATGGGGTTGTGATCATTTTGCTCCCTCTCTAGAACCTCATTTAGTAGTCTGTGTAGGCTTGGCTTTGTCATGATGAAATTCTATAGTTGTTGTTTGTCATGGAAGTATTTTACTTCTCCGTTATGCTTGAGAGTTTTGCAGGGTATATCAGTCTGGGTTGGAATCTGTTGTCTTGCAAACTTGAAGTACTTTACTCCATGCTCTTCTTGCCTTGATGGTTTGTGAAGAGAAATCTGCCACTATTCTAATGGGCTTTCCTTTAAACATGATCTGTTTCTTTTCTTTAGTGGCTCTTAGTATACTGTTCCTGTGCTGAATTTCTGACATCTTGAGTATTATATGTCTGGGAGTGGTTATAATTGGGTTGATGTTATTTGGAGCTCTATATGCTTCAGTGACCTGATTGTCAGATTGTTGCCCCACATTTGGGAAGTTTTCTGTTATTGTTTCTGCCCATATTCTTTTTATATCATTTGTATTGACTCCTTCCTTCTCATTGATGCCTATTAGTCTCACATTGTTCATCTTTTCACCATCTTGCAGGTGTTGAATTATTTTTTCCTGCATCCTAGCTGTTTTTAAGAGATCTTTGCTTACTTTTTCACTAGCTGCAATGGTGTCTTTAAGGTCAGAGATTCTACTTTCACTTTTACTCAAACAGATTTGACAGCTTGTATTGAGATTTTAATTTCCTGTATATCACTTTGAATCCAGTTCATACATTCTATTTCTTTTCTATATTGCTTATGCAGGGGTTCCATCATTTTTATATTCTGCTCTGTTTTTTATCAGTGTATTCCTCAAAAGCACTTAGTAGCTCTTTTTTTATTTTCCATAATTTTATTGAAGAACAAATGGCAATGAGACAGTTTCAAATCAAATTAGTAGAACAATTTAATAATTAATACATTGTATATTTTTCATACTTTTTTGTTGTACAAGGTATATAAATAATATTCTATTTATGAACACTATTAGAGCAGATGTGTCTATTTGATGAATTAAGAGAATGTAGCTGTATACCTATCTTTTTTAAAGCTGAATTATAGGAAAATTTCCATAATTAATACTTTTTACATTGTTATCTTCCTAGTTGTTATCCATCGTACAAGAAGCAGACAGTATATTCTGTCCAAACACTATTAGTGCAAATCTTTCTTCTCATAAAATTATGCAAAAGTACTGCATATTTATCCTAACTGCACACAGAATGGTCCTTCCTTTGTATCCCCCCTTTTTTCTCAGTCCTGTCAAAGACGGGTATTCTTTTTTTTACATTTATTTTATTTTATTGAAGAACAAAGAGCAATGAGACAGTTTCAAATCAAATTAGTAGGATAGATTAAATAATTAATACATTGCACATTGCTTTCACAGTGGCTTTTTGTTGTCCAAGGTGCATATGTGACACTCTGTCTATAAACACTATTAAAGCAGATGCCTCTATGCAATGAATTAAGAGAATGTAGCTGTATGACTATCTTTTTTTTAAAGCTTAATTATAGGACAGTTTCAATAATTAATACTTTTCACATTATTGTCTTCCTATGGTTATCCATAGTACAAGAAGCAGAGAGGATATCCTGTCCAAACAATATTAGTGCAAATCTTTCTCATAGAATTATGCAAAAGTGCTGCATATTTATTGTAACTGTACTGATTATACAAACATAGAATGGTTCTTTCTTTGTATCCCCCTTTTTTTGTTTAGTCCTGTCATAGATGGGTATTCTATTGTCATTCAATTATTATAGGTCCTTGAATTCAGCAAAACACTCCAACACAGTCCAGCAGGCCAAAATAATAGTGTGTTATCCAAAGAAGTTGTTGACTAGAGCCATTTACAGCTCATCTTATTATTATGACCTTACTTTATATAACTCGTTTTTATACTTTTCTGCTGGATGGTTAAGACTGAGATAAAGCAAGACCTATATAACAAAAAGTGTAACTTTTGTATCTGATCAGGTCAGTCAAGTCGCCTCAGGGTTTATTCTGTAACCCTGTACCTCATTCTGTAGATCTTTTGTCAGTGTCAGCCATGTGGATGAGTCACATCCATTGCTTGACCAGTTTGCTCTCTGTGAAAGTGTGAGAGAAAGTTTTCTCTCCATGAGACTCTCCTTAGGCACACTATAGATCATCAATCACATTCCTCTGTGGCTCCATAATCTCCCTGATCAGAAAATTTGGGGCATATCTGAGTTCCATGTTACAGTACAGGTTCTCCTTTGTCCTGAGTCTTCACTGACCTTGAAAGGCTAGGGCAAAACTATTGGCTGACCTTGCAGCCCTTCCATTTCTCAAATTTTAGATCTGCAAACTTAGGTTGTTTACCATCCAGAAGAGAAGCTGATTATTACCCTGCAACATATGCAGTTCAGTTTACCCTAAGTATCTGACTAAATTCTTTTCAGTTGTTGTTATACCTTGCTATTTTTATTTCTTCTTTTGATTTCTTATACTAAGGAAACTAGTATAAGAGACTGTTCGATCTTTGCACATATGTGTCTGTTTTAATTCACTGATGAATATATGTTCAAGTGGCATCTACTGCATCTACTTAAGTATAAATGCTTCTTTATACTTATATCACTCTTTATAGCTGAGTATATTGCTCTTTATAGCTGAGTAACACTCCATTGTACAGAAATACCACATCTTTTTCAACCATTCCTCATGTGATGGGCATCTGGCTTGTTTCCAAGATTTGGTTATCACAGATTGTGCCGCTATAAGCATAGGTACACATATATCACGATGATACGATGTTTTCAGTTCCTCCAGGAAAATTCCCAGTAGGGGGATAGCTGGCTTGAATGGGATTACCACTCCTACTTTTGTGAGCAGTCTCCACACTGACCTCCACATGGTTGTACCAGTCTACATTTCCACCAGCAGTGGAGAAGTGTTTCCTTTTGCCCACATCCTCTCCAATATTTGTTGTTGGTTGATTTCTTTATGATAGCCATTCTTTCTGGAGTGAGATGGTATCTCAGTGTTGTTTTTATTTGCATTTCAAGGATGACTAGCGATGTGGAGCATTTTTTCATATATTTATTTGCTTCTTTAATTTCGTCCTCTGAGAAGTGTGTATTCATCTCAGATGCCCATTTCTGGATTGGGTCTTTAAATTTGAGGGCCTGAATATATCTTAGTTCTTTATAAATTCTAGAGAGAAGACCTTTATCTGAGTGCTTATTAGTTAAGACTTTTTCAAAATTTGAGGGTTGTCTTTGCACTTTGTTAACAATTTCTTTTGATGAGCAAAAACTTCTCAATAAGCATTAATCCCAGTTGTTAATTCTTTCAAGAGTTTCTCATGTGAATACATGTTTGTTCATGAACTCTTTACCTACCCCTATGTCTTCAAGAGTTCCTAATAGTTGCTCTTCCAGGAGATTTTTTTTTTTGTTGTTGTTTTTTTGAGACAGGGTCTCGCTATGCAGTTCAGGCTGGCTTTAAGCTCACTTTGTAGCTCAGGCTGGTCTCGAACTCACAACAATCCTCCTGCCTCAGCCTCCCGAGTGCTGGGATTACAGGCATGTGCCACCACGCCCGGCTATTCTTCCAGGAGATTTAGTGTTTCTGTTTTAATGTTAGGTCTTTAATCCATTTTGACTTTAGCTTGTGCATGGTGATAGACCTGGGGCAAATGTTAGTTTTCCACATGTAGAAAACCAGTTTTTCCAGCACCATTTGTTAAAGAGGCTATCTTCTTCCAGTAAGAATGATTGGCCCCTTTGTTGAAGATCAGGTGACTGAGTGTGATTGTAGATGCCTCTGCATCTTCTAATCTATTCCATTGATCCTCAGGTCTATTTCTTTGCCAGTACCATGCTAATTTTATCACAGTAGCTTTGTACTATAATTTGAACTCAGGAATTGTGATGCCTCCTGCCTTGTCTTTGGTAGCCAGGATTGCCTTTGCTATCCTAGGTCTTTTCTGGTTCCAAATAAATTTTAGGAACAATTTCTCTAGTTCTGGGAGGTATGTTGGTGGCAGTTTGATAGGGATTGCGTTAAATCTGTTTAACAATTTTGGGGGGCCAGGGAGATGGCTCAGTGGAATAAATACTTCCCTGGCAAGCATAAGGTCCTGAGTTCAATCCCTGGTTCCAAAAACAAAAACAAAAAAAAAAAAAAACAAAACAGATGTTTAACAATTTTGGGAGTATGGCCATCTTCATGATGTTGGTTCTTCCTATACAGGATCAGGGAATATCTTTCCATTTTCTGAAGTCCTGTATGATCTGTTTTCTTAGGTTACTGTAACTTTCTGTGAAAAGCTCTTTGACTTCTTTGCTTAAGTGATTCCAAGGGATTTCATTTTCTGTGGTTCTATTGGAAAAGGTACTGCTTCTATAGTTTCCCTCTCAGTGTGTTTGTTATCTGTGTAGAGGAATGCTATTGAATTTTGAGTATTGACTTTGTATCCTGCTATGCTACTGATTTGTATATCAATTCTAGTAGCTTCTTGGTGGAGTTTTTTGGGTCTTCCAAGAAAAGTATCATGTCATCTGCAAATAGTGATAATTTAACTTCTTCTTTTCCTATTCTTATTCATTTTATCTTTCCCTCTTCTCTAATGGCTGTAACTCATGACTCCAAAAGTATATTGAATAGGAGGGGTGATAGAGCACATCCTTATCTTGTACCAGATCTAAGAATAAAAGATTTCAGTGTTTCCCCATTTAGAATTATATTAGTCATTGGCTTGTCATAGATGGCTTTTATCAAATTGGAGTAGAGGCCTTCTATTCCAATTTTCTGTAGGACTTTGAACATGAATGAGTGTTGGACTTCATCAAAAGCTTTTTCTGTATGAATTGAGATGATTGTGTGGTTTTTTAGAATTCAGTCTATTAATATAGTGTACTACATTTATAGATTTTTGAATATTGAACCATCCTTACATCCCTGGGATGAATCCTACCTGGTCATGGTGTATCTTCTTCTTGATGGTTTGCTGTATTCTATTTGCTAGGATTTTATTGGGGATTTTAGCATTTATGTTCATGAGTGAGACTGGCCTATAGCTCTCATTTTTAGTTGTGTCTTTCCCTGGTTTTGGAATCAGTATAATACTTGCCTCCAGAAATGTTTTTGGGAGGACTGCTTTCTTTTCAATTTCATTGAAGAGTTTGAGGAGTGTAGGGATTATATCTTCTATAAATTTCTTGAAGAATTCAGCTATAAATCCATCAGGACCTGGACTTTTCTTTGTCGGCAGTCTTTTTATTACATTTTGTATTTCTTTGGTTGTTTTTGGGTTATTGAGAATTGTTCTGTCTTCTTGATTCAGTTTTGGTAATTTGTACCTTTGAAGGAATCTGTCCATTCCTTCTGTGTCTTCTATTCTGTGAGCATAAATATTGTCAAAGTAGCTATTGATAATCTTCTGAATTTCCACTGGGTTTGTGGTGATTTCTCACTTTTCATTCCTTATTGCTTCTATTTGAATGTTCTCTTTCCTCTTTTTGATGAGGTTAGGTAGGGGCTTATCGATTTTATTTAATCTTTCAAAGAAGCATCCTTTTGATTCGTTGATTCTTTCACCTGTTTTCTTCATCTCAATTGAAATAATTTCTGCTCTAATCTTTGTAATTTCTTCCCACTTTGGGCTCTGGGTTTGGTTTGCTGTTCATTTTCTACTTGTTGGAGTGTAGCATTAGGGTGTTTATTTGTTCCCTTTCTGTTTTCCTAATGTGAGTTCATAGTTATGTTTTCCCTCTGAGAACTGCATTCATTGCATCCCATGAATTCCTATAAGTTGTGCTTGAATTTTCATTGAATTGCAGATATTGTTTAATTTCTTGTTTAATTTCATCTGTGACCCATTGATTACTGAGTTGGGTATTGTTTAATTTCCATGTGTTTATTGGGATTTTCTGGTTTCTTTTGTCATTTATTTCCATTTTCATTGCACTGTGGTTGGATAATATGCATGGGATAATTTCTGTTTTCTTGCATAGACTTACACATGACCTATGGACTAGTATGTGTTCTATTTTAGAAAATGACCCTGTGCAGCTGAGAAAAAATGTATATTTAGCTGTGTTTGGGTGGAATTCTCTGTATATGTCTACCAGGTCCATTTGTTCCAAGCTCTGTTTCAGTTCTACTACTTCTTTGCTAATTTTTTTCTGGTTGACCTATCTTTTTTGAGATAAGGGTGTATTTAAGTCTCCTGTAAAGATTGTGGTTTTGGATATTAGATTTTTCATGTCCATTAAGATTTGTCTTACATAGTTGGGTGTTCCTGTGTTTGGTATTTATGAGTGTTACCTCTTCCTCTTTTATTTTTCCCTTAACCAACATATAGTGACCTTCTTTATTTTGTTTGATCCTTCTTGGTTTGAAGTTGAGACTGTCTGAAAACAGAATTGCTACCCCTGCTTTCTTCTGAGGTGCTGGAGCATTGTTTTCCATTCTTTGACTTTAAGCCTATGAATGTCTTTTTGAGTTAAGTGTGTTTCTTGTATTCAGCATATTATTGGGTTTTGTTTACTAATTCACTGTACCAGTCTATTTCTATTAATTGGTGAATTGAGTCCATTTACATTGTTGTTTATAATTGAAATGTGTTGACCTATGATTGTCATGTGATTTACCTGTTGTTGTTTCCTCCTTTTTGTCCTGTGTTTAATTGTTTGCCTTATTTAATGGGTTCCTTCTGTTCTAGTTCATGGAGTTCTGGTCATTGTGGTCCCTCTCTACAAGCATCTTTCAGTAGCCTGTGTAGGGACGTCTTTGTCATCATGAAATTCTTTAGTTGTTCTTTTCATGGAAGTATTTCACTTCTCCATTGGACTTGAAAGAGAGTTTTGCAGGGTATAGTCGTCTGGGCTGGAATTTGTTTTCATAGAGGACTTGAAGAACTCTACTCCATGCTCTCCTTGCCTTCATGGTTTGTGAAGAGAAGTCGGCTGTAATTCTGATGGGTTTTCCTTTGAGTGTAATCTGCTTCTTTTCTCTACCGGCTTTCAGTATATTATTCTCATGTTGGATTTCTGGGATCTTGACTATTATATGTCTCATGTTTTTAGTTGGGCTGAAGTTATTTGGCATTCTGGATGCTATGGTTACCTGAATGTTGGATTGTTTCCTCATATTTGGGAAGTTTTCCGCTATTCTGCTCATATTGTTTTTATATCCTTTGTATTGAATCCTTTTTCATTTATGCCTATTAGTCTCACATTGTTCATCTTGGCATCCTCTTGCAGGTGATGGATTATTTTTTCCTGCATCCTACTTGTTTTTAAGAGATTCTTTCTCACCTTTTCACTAGCTGCACAAGCGTCTTCAAGATCTGAAACTCTGTCTTTGTTTTCACTCAAATATTTTGTAGACTCCTGATTGAGATTTTAATTTCTGTTATATCTCTTTGACTCTGCTCATGCGATCTATTTCTTTTCTGTGTTGCTCATTCAAGAAATTCATCACATTTTTAATCTCCTCTTTTTTTTTAATCAATGTCTTCTGAAGCAGCTATTAATTCTTTTACTGCAGAGTTTTTCCAAATTGGTTTTCCTCCATATTTGATTCTCTACTTCAGATGCTATGATTTCAAACATTACTTTTTTTTATTTCAGAAATTATTTCACTCTAAGTTCCTCTTTATCTTTCTGCTATTGTTTCTTTGCTTGTGATGCTCTTAATTCCTATGTTTCAGCTGAACTCGTGTTCTCTGTTCTTGTTTTGGGTGGCATTGGATTTCCCCATATTTTTCTAGATTTGATTCATTACTTCATATGCTATGTATTCAAAAAATTCTTTTTTCTTATTTTAAGCATTAATTCTTGTTCTTCTATACATTTCTGCTGTTATTTCTTCCTTTCCAACTCTGTTAATTCATTCATTTCTGCTGAGCTAATGTCCTCTGCACTTATCATGGTTGGGCTTGAGGCCTGAGATTGCATTTTGCTCCTTGTCTTTGTCATTTTGCATAGCACTGACCTCTGACCTTTGGTTTAGAGCTTTGGTGCAGTTGTAACCTTAGCATATAATGAGATTCAAGTGCCAATCTATTAAGTTTGGTATTACTCAGTTATGCCTGGCCTGGATGTAGCTGTTTTGTTTAGCTCCTTTCTGCTGCAGCCCTTCTGGCACAACTTTGAGCCTGTGATTCCCCTCTGTTGTGCCCCTGGCCCAGGGAGCTCCGGGGAGGGCCGAAGCTCTCCCACACACTCACCAGGGCTGTGCTGCCCTGGGTCAGGGCTGGAAGAGTCACAAAAATTCTCAATCACTCAGTGGGCTTGGGGGCAGGGGCTCCACGGAGTTGTAATGGTCACACGGACGCAGTAGAGAGTCTCACTCATGTGGGTGCCTGAGTTTTGCTCTCTGGATCCCTTGCCAGTGCTGTGGGAAACTTAGTACTTCTTTGCTTATAGTTATCTCTATGTTTTCATTTCGGAAATTATTTCTGATCTGATTTTCTTCTATACCTTTCTGCAGTTGTTTCTTTACTTCCAACGCTATTATTTCAGATATTTCAGATGTGTGATTTCCAATTTCCTCTATGCTAGTGGCTTCTGCATTTGCACTGAATGGACTCGGGGCCTGAGACTGTTTTTCATTTCTTTTCTTTGTCATTTTGTATACTTTTGACCTTTGGTGTAGAGCTTAGATAGAGTTATTACCTTAGCACCAGGTCCATCCAGGAAGTTCAGACTCCTCTAGGTGGGTGTGGCTTGGGTCTGGCTGCTGTGCTCCATTTCTTCCTCTTGCAGCCTTGCTGATGAACCCTTTTGCCATTCTCGCAAGATGTTCTGCTCCTGAATCAACTGGGTGGGTCTTGCCTCTAGCCTCTTTGCAGGGAGTTCTGCTGAAGGGTTCCATGCCAGGCCTGCAGTCCAGGTCACTTCAGGATCCTGAGGCCTGTGTGGGCTCACTCACATGCTGGGCCAGTGCTCTGTGTCTGTTCAGGATCTGGCGGCCCAGGCAGTCTCACTCACACCTCTCTGAAACATTTACAATTGGACTCATAAAACACCTTTTAACATGTCGTACAGATAAATTGATTTTTTTTATTATCTTTCATAAAAATCAATGTAAAATTTGTTTTTTGTTCAAAATTGTTACGCAAACATCTTGTTTTATTGTATTTTGTACTATACTTACCTTTAAACTTTGTAGCTGTTGTCTTTTAAAATTCTCAAAAAGTACAATTCTACAAAGAGATATAATCCAATGTGTTGAGATGTTAGCTATCACCTACAAAACAGCAAGAATTAACAATGAACTCCAGGTAAACTTGGACTAAGAACTATTATTTTAAAAATTCTTTGTTATGTAAGTATGGCTAAACAAGGCTAAGCCACTGACTCACCAACTGCCTCCCCTTTAACATGGGACTGGATGAATGTATTCCTGTAAAGAGGGACAGAAAATAAAATCAGTGATGCCGGTAGAGAAAAACTTCCATAGACCGAGGATATAAGGAAAGTATGAAAGTTATCAAAATCATAGTGGAGTCACTGTGTCAACCTTATGAAAAGATAAAAACCACATAATTGTAAAAAAAAAAAATGTTTTACACCTAAGTGCTGTCACAAAGGACTATGCCAATATCATGTTCTGAGTCAGTTTCAGAGACAGACTTTACTCACATGCCTCCATGTAGAGGCCTCAAATATTTAGATATGTTTAAGATGCATAAAGCTTCTCCCACAAGGAGATCTAAAGTTAGAACAGTTCTCTTGGAACATGTAACTTTCTTCTTTGAACTTCCCTAGTGCCTACAGTCAGAGAACAGTCATTTCAAATATAACTCACGGGATTAATAAGGCCTTAAAATTAAATATGATCTTGGATTACCCTCTTACCAATATCCTTCTTTAAGATTTTGCATTACTCTGAGAGCCATTCTTTTTTTTTTTTTTCTGGTGGAAGTGGGGATTGAACTCAGGCCTTTGCGCTTGCCAGGGAAGTACTTATTCCACTGAGCCGTCTCCCCAGCCCCCGTGAGAGCATTCTTAACTCAGCTCCTTCGAAGTTCTTTATGGTAGACATTTTCTCTAAATCAATCTTTTGCGGGGCCCAGAAACCCACGACCTAAGAAAACATGGCATCTACCCACACTGTCAAGACCATCTTAGAATATAATGATGAAGTTACTGTCCAGGCAGGTCCCTCTTTTGCCAGGTCACCTCCTAAGGTCAGCCCAGGGAACTGGCTTTATCTCAAAGTTCTATTTAGACAGAGAGCCTCTTCAGTCTAAATACTCCCAGAGATCAAGAGTCCCAATTATGGAGGCAAGGGGTCAGTAGCTCTCTCCTGGATACACACTTGAGGATGGTTTCCTGGTTATCGCCTTTCTTTGCCCCCCTAATGGGGATGTTTCTCCCACCCATGTTCAACCTCTATTTACTTGTCTCACAAAATTTATTTCTTCTAGGATGAAACACTCATCTACAAATGTTGGCCTTACAAGGCTTCCAGCTTCTTTTCACTAAGGGAGACTGTAATTCATCCCCTCCTATTTGGCTTTCAAAAGGATATATAGTCCTTTTTCTATCTTCTAAGCCCTATTGACCCTTCCAATACTACCATGGCTCATGGCATAACAGTGATGCCAAAATCCTAATGCCATTTTGTTTATTCCTGTGCAGCAGCCTCAGAACATGAAGATTCCACCCATGGATCTATTGTGGGGGTGGCGTGACTAGTAAGATGATAAAACATTTTTCATTATGGACAGTAGGACAATGAGAATATCTCCCATTCTTTGGGTTTTAGCTGTATAGATATGAACATTTCAAGAAGTCAAAACACAAATTTCCTAAGGAATACATTCTGTGCTTGATTGACTTTCACAATTAACCAGAAGAGACCTAGAATAGCAAAAGCAATTCTGAGCAGCGAAGGCAAGAAAGGAGGATTCTCAATCACTGATTTTAAATCAAACTACAGAGATACTGTAACAAAAACAGCATGGTACTGGCAAAGACAGTCCTGAGGATCAATGGTACAGGTTAAAAGATACAGAAATAACTCCAAACACATTTAGCCATCTTATCTTTGATAAATGAGCCAAACGCCTTCACCAGAGGAAGGAACTGATTTTTTTTTTTTTTTTTTTTTTTTTTTTTTTTTTTTTTTCAGAACCAGGGATTGAGTTCAGGCCCTTGTACTTGCCAGGGATGCACTTAGTCTACTGAGATATCTCCTCAGCCCCCTAGGAGCTAGCTATTAACAGAAGTCTGTAGGGAATGATTCTTAGATATATCTGCTACCAATTATGGAAAGAGCATTCAAGAATATAGTGTTAACGATTAGTTCATTTATCATTAACCAATTCCTAAAATGTTTCGTGACACTCTGGCTCTCTAGACTCATCAACATGCCAGTCTTTTAGCAAAATGCTCTACATATGTGCAATACCAACCTGGCATGGGCTCTTACAGAAGTGATTTCCATTTCTCACTATGGGAGACTTACAATTCGTTATGTCTTTGTACAGACATTATGATTTATGTGCTGTCTTTTTCCCAATACCTAGCACATTGTCTTGCTTTGGGCATTTGTTTAATAAATGTCTGTTGAATTGAACTTTGGAGATACATTCTTTGACCTCCCCGAACTCTCCAAGAATATAATTTTCTAGCTGTACCTGTACCAGGGGAAACCAATAATTCCTGGCTTATAGATGTAGATGGGCAGTGGCTGTGTGGCTTCTAGAGAACTTATCTGTCACATATGAAACTATACACATTTAATTGTTTTCCAGTCTTCATCAAATTCCTGAAGAAATTGGTGTAGATTTTGTTCTTGGCCTAGGCCCTTTTGTAAATGAATATTATGGATTAACGTGCTGAGCACATGGAGGATTTTCTCTCACTACTGCATTTTGAGATACTTTAAATGGGATCATGACTGTTGATGACTACTTCCTGCATTTGCAGCTGACAATATATGATGAAAAATCATCCTTAAGTTAAAACAGAATTTTAATGTTTCCCCTTTTCATGTAGCTGGCCTTCAGGAACATTTCACAGCTTTATTGGATATGGCAGGCCTTGTGCACATAAGTAGTGTTTTTATCCAGCAATGCAAAGCTACCTGGCTTGATTACCACTACAGAGATGGAGAGCAGAGATCACCTGTGGAGCAAGGTCTGGGTCAAATAGTTACCCATCTTCATAATCCAATGGAGCCCAGTGAAACGTGAGCAGCAGTGTTCGAACAGAAAACAGGCATCTTTCAAAAGCCCTGCACCAAAACATTGAAGATCTCACCACAGGCTCAGTGACGCTGAAAGCTGCTACAGACAACAACCCCTTTTGGAATCATTTGGGAAGGCATTATTCTACCTTAACGCCTACTCAAGCCTTATAGCTTAAAAAAAATCAAATGTCAATTGAAAGATATTATCCACAAGGTATAGTTGGGGAAGAAAGAGAGCCAGAGGGACAGAAGGAAAGGAGAGAAGAATATTCATTCAACTTCAGTGAACTGTGTTCATCAGCTGACTATTATTGTGACAAATGCCTGACATAATTAACTTACAGAAAGATTATTTTGGCTCACATTCTTGCAGATCTCAGTCCTTGATTGATTGGACCCACTGCTTTTAGGTCCATGGTGAGGAAGAAAAGCCATTCACCTCATGGTTGGCACTTGGAAGGTAGGTAGTAGAGAGTCTGGAGTCTTGATAGCCCCTTCAAAGCACATCCCCAATGACATAAAACTTTTCTAAAATATTATTTTTTAAAAGAGAATACAAATTAGAATTAAACAGAAAAATTTATAAGTGATACGGAATTTCACTTAACAAAGTAATATGAATTTCACAGTATTTATTGTAATAGTGTTGTCTTCCAACCAGTTATTCATATTACCAGATATAAACATGAAAAAATTGAAGAAAAAAAGAAATATGTAATAAATTTAGAGGAGAAAAAGTACAATTGAAAAAAGGAGAAGAAACAAATTAAAACATTTAACTTTCTTTCCATAGACCAGCAGATCCGAAGTACATTTGTCCAAACCGTCCTGCTTACATACACAGATAAATCTCCATCCCTCAGTCCCTTCCTTGTTGTTCTCTTCACGTCAGTAACTCTTTGCTTTGAATAAGCTCATTCCCTTTTCCCAGTATCTATTGTACCCTTCAGATTCCATTTTTCTCTTTCAGATTCTGACGCTAAGGAGACAATGTGATGTTCGCACATGCTGGTTTGATTTATTTCACTTAACAGCATAATCTACTAGTTGTATCTATTTCATAAAAAAAGGACTCAAATTTGTCCTGTTTTATAGCTGAATAACACTAAATTATGTAAAATACCACATCTTCCTTATCCATTCTTTAGTTTGTGGACATCTGGGTTCTTTCCAGGATTTAGCTATGACAAAATGCCCTACAGGAGCACATATATTGCTGTTGGATGAAGTTATCAGTTCTTCTGGAAAAATACCCAGGAGGGGAATAGTTGGCTTGAACTGGATCTCTACACTAATTTCCATAGTGGTTGTACCAGTTGGCACTGTCACCGACAGTGGAGAAGTTTTCCTTTTTCCCACCAGCCTCTCTAGCATTTGTTATTAGTTGACTTTTTTTTTGGTTATAGAAAAAGTACATCTTTATTTTGACATTTTCATCAATTAGTGAATATAGGGCACAAGCCATAGTATTATTAGTCCTACTTGCAGTTTTGTCTTCAACAAATCACAAATTGTTTCATATTATAAGATTGCTGTTAAAGATAACATGGAATATAAATCATACTAATCCCTACTTCAAAATTTTAGCAGTTATTACAAACTACTAGTTCTTGATTTTTAATGTTGTAATAAAATCATACATCATCACAAGTTAGTATTTTATAAAATTTTAGTAACTTTCAGTATATTTGGCTTTCCTTGTAATTGTTTTATTTTTCCATTTAGGAGCGGCATACCTAAAAGGGGTCCATGAGGCTTCCCTAAACTACAAAAAAGGTTCATGCCACAAAAATTAAGAACCCCTTTCCTAATGGAACACAGATTGTGTAAAACGTATCATATTTTAATTTTCTTGTATACTTAAACATTTTCAATAAACATAATGCTCACATTTATCATTGAGAATTTGTACCTGTACAAAATACAAGTTGATTATTTTTTCCCATTCTCCTCTCCTCCCTTCAACCCCTTCCTTCCTTCCCATGTACAAAAGCTTTTTTTCATAGTTCCTATGAAGTTTTTATTTTAATTGTATCTTTTTCACAAAATACTTAATACAAAACCATGCCAACTGCTCATTTCAAAATAAATGCTGATCATTGGTGGATTTTCTACTTAACAACCATTTATTCAATATCTTCCTCACCTGATTTATTTGATTCAATCAAAGTTACTAAAGATTACTATGGGATATGTAAACGTCATTCAATTTTTTCACACAATGCAATATACAACAGCATGTTCAGCTGTTTATACATTGAGAGCCAACATTGGTGGATGATTTTTACTTTCTGTCAACACTTTTTGCAATTTACACAGAACAGTGTACATATCTCCATGTTAACACCCTTCACATTGATTTATTGGCTGGTTCACTATTCCTGGAAGAAATGGTATATAACACCTAATAATTTTTGTTTAAAGTTAATTTCTTTTTTTTTTTTTATTTTGTATACGGAATTGAACTCAGGGCCTCATGCTTGCCAGCCAGACACTGTGTCACTGAGGTATATCCCCAGCCCTTGAAATTGCCTTCTTTAATATTAGTTGACTTTTTGATGTTAACCATTCTTTCTGAGGTGAGATGGAATGCCAGTGTTGTTTTAATTTGCATTTCTCAAGTGACCAATGTTGTTGAATATTTTTTCATATATTTACTTACAATTTGTATTTCTTCCTCTGAAAAGTGTATATTAATCCCATATGCCCATTTTTGGATTGGGTCTTTTGATGTGGGAGATTTTTTTTTTTAACTCGTTATTTTTTCTAGGTAGACAGCCTTTACTGGAGGGACACTTGGCTGTAAGATTTTCCCAATTTGTAGGTTTTCCTTTTGCTCTGTTGTAGGTTTGCTTTGTAGTACAGAAACTTTTCAAACAGATGAGATCCCAGTTGTTGATTTTTTGAAGTATTTCCCATGCAGTTTCATTTCGTTTATGAACTCTCAACCTGCCTCTACATCTTTAAGATTTCTACCCATGTTTTCCTCCAGAAGATTTAGTGTTTCTGTTTTACTATTGAAACCGTTGGTCCATTTTGACTGTAGCTTTCTTCAGGGTGATAGGCATGGGTCTAGTTTTAGCGTTTGGCCTATGGAAAGCCAATGTTTCCAGCACCATTTATTAAAGAGGCTCTCTTTCTTCCAATAAGCTTCTTTGGTCCCTTTATCAAAAATAAGGTGGCTGAGTATATTTGCAGTTTTCTCTACATCTTCTACTTTGTTCCACTGATCCTCATGTCTGTGTCTATGCCAATACCATGCTGATTTTATCACACTAGTTTTACAGTATAATTTCAGGTTAGAGATTGTGATGCCTCCTGCCTTTCCTTTGTTTCCCAGGATTCCTTTTGATATTCTTGGTCTCTTTGGGTTCTAAATGGATTTGAGAAAAGTTTTCTCTAGCGTTGGGAGGTATACTGGTGGCATTTTAATTGGGATTGCATTGGATCTGTATAACAATTTTGGGAGGATGGCCATTTTCACGATGCTGATTCTTTCTACCCAGGAGCATAGAACATTTTTCCAAATCCTTTTTTTTTTTTTTAATTCATTTATTTATTACAGTGTCTCGCTACACATCACGGATTCTTTTTTTTTGCGGGGATGGGGGGATCAGCTCAGGCCGCCCTGGGGGGAGGGGCTGGCATGGCATGTGGTGCTGGGGATCGAACCGCGGTCCCTGAAAGGGGCTTTAGACTGCTGAGCTATCTTGCCAGCCCATCCAAATCCTTTTTAATCTCTTTTCTTAGAATACTCCAATGACATAAAACTTTCCACTAGGCTCCATCTTTTAAAGTTCCACCGTCTCCCTCTTGTGACAAATAAGAATTAAGATTTTAACACATGAGTCCTCGGAGCTTCCAAATACAAACTAGAGCATCAATTTATTTATACAGTTTCAACATATGAAAGCTTAGAAAGAAATTCTTTAACTTGAGCAAACATTTGAATCATGCTTTTTTATATAAACTAGAATTTTATTTTGGATTATTCAGTAGAGTGGTAAAATCTTTTAATATGTAGGTTAGCTAATTACATATTTAGTGAAGAGGCTAAAATAGCTACCCTTATGAGAAATATTTTACCATCAGAATCCAGTGAAGTCACCAAGTTTTATGCCTCATTGTAACAGAAATCCTCCCCCACCCCACCAGCCAGTATTGTTCAGTCTCTTAGTTGCCCAGATAATAGCTACTATTCCAGTTTTGGTTGTTCCTGTCTGTTAGAAATGGCTGGTCACTCTACTGCATAGCTGGCCACTATGGTGCACATTGTACAAACTAATCTGCAATTGACAAGCCATCCTGCCTCTGTATTTCCTGCTTGCTTACGCCAGATAAACCCCAGACCAGATAAATCAGAGCCTGGTATTCTGAGAATGATCCTGATTGGTGTCTATCAACATTAATAAATCTGCCTCCAAATCTTGGGTGTCATTTCAGTGTTTCTGCTTACTGCTGCATCATCACAAGGGGAATGGGCACAAGATTTAGCAGCTCATCTGACATGTAGCAGCCACTGGCCAGACCTTCACATATTTCACTGATGTGAAAGCTTCATACAGCTTTGTGATAAAGCTCTTTCCTGTGGACATAATTATCTATAATTCTTCAGGCTATAAGCAGCTCAGTTATTAATGTACTGGACAAGCATTTCCAATGTATAGCATTGAAAAATAAGAAAAAGTTGAGGAGGTACTGAGGTAAAGAATGTGTAATGTTTGGTAAAAAGAATTCTTTTAATCTTATAAACACTACTGAATTTTTCCTAAGCCTGTAAAGAATGCTTAATGAAGATTAAATATTTTATTTTATTTTAAAGAGAAAAAACAATGAAAATTTACAAAATTTCAAATCAGGATAGCAGGAGAGTAACAATGGTTAATACATTGCATTTTTTTTTGTATACAACTAAACATCATCTTTATTTTATTTTTTTAAATATGTAGAAGATTTTATTAGTGGAATCAGTTCAGAATATAGTAGAAAAGGATATCCCTGAAAACAAGAAAAACGGAATTTTTCAGAATTAAAATAAAAATAATTGCTTTTTATACAACTTGTATTGGAGAAGCTATGTAATTAAATAAGGCAAGAATGTATCATAATTAGGAACAAAGAGGCAGATATTTTTATGTTAAGAAGACATATTTGTCTACTGACAAATTTCAATGTATCTATAACCATTAGTCAAAAAAATAGAATCATTAGAGCTGTACATCAAAACTGAAATTTTTAAAATATTGTTTACAAATCAAAAGCAAGAATTTTGTAAATCCATTTAATAAAGTGTGTACAAGGTTGTTATAATAAAACTATAAAATATTGCTGAAAGAAGTTAAAGAAAAGGTGTTATGATCTGAAATGTGTCCCTCCAAAAGATATAATATTCAAATTCTAATAGATATGTATGTGCTTATTTAAAAATAGAATCTTCATATATTACATTGCATTTTTTTTTTTTTTTGGTGGAATTGGGGATTGAACTCAGACCCTTGTGCTTGCCAGGGAAGCACTTATTCTACTGAGCCATCTCCTGGCCCCAATACATTGCATACTGTTATCTTCAAAGTAGTTGTTCAGATTCCAAGGTATATGTATGAAAAATATTTTAAAGAATACATTCTGGATGGTGAGATAGCTCAGCAGACTAAGCACTTGTTTTGGCAAGCACAGGGAGCGGGGTTCCATTCCCAGCATCACATGCCACACTGTCACTGCCCCCAGATACACTGAACCAGCCACCAAAGACTGAGCATGGTGGCATACACCTATAATCCTAGCACTGTGTAGGCTGAAAACAGGAGGATCACTATGAGTCCAAGGTGTGTAGTGAGAACCTGTACTAAATACATAAGTTAAAAAAATTCTTATTTAATAGCTAAATTTTGATGAAAATTGTGTTAACATTAGTTACCTCTTTTCTAAATTTTGTGCCTATTTATCTTTGACAAATATTACCATTCAGATTGATTTAGACACTAAAATTATACCACAGAGTGGAGCAAGAGTTAATCAAATTAATCTTAACAATATATGTCCTAAAATCTCCTAGTTACAACCCTGTACTTTGGACTCTTGGTGTCTCATACTTGCTGGTAGCCAGAGGTTAGGGAGAGCTCCTTTATCTTTGAACTCTTAGAGTAGTACCTGACATCACATTGGTCCATGGAGTCTATGTTCAAACCACAAACTCTTTTGGCCTTTCTGTCTTGAGGGTCACTCCCTGGGTCTCTAAGGAGTTGGTTCAGTTTTCAATTTCATCTTTTCAGTGATCTCACCAGCACTGACCCATAAAAGGGATGTTTTTTGTTTTTGTTTGTATTTCTTTTGAACCTTTTTTAATGCAAAGAATTGTAGGAGGGGAAAGATCACAGTAGGTTCACAGTGCTAAAACAAAACTGACAAACAACGAGCAACTACATATTTTCCTGTTCAGAACATGATCTGCAGTACAGGGGAGGACAGTGACCAGGCCCGTTCCACTCCTTTGTGTGATTGCCACAAGACAGGTAAGGCTGGCCTTCCTCAAGAAGCTCAAAGAAAGGTGGCAGTATGTGCTGTCCCTGGTCTTATCCCTTCCTTGTGGGTTCCTTCTTGGTGTGCGAGGGTGCAGACACTGCTAAGTGAGCCCAGAGGGAGGGAAGCCTTTTCCATATGACAGTTTTCTATGGGAGAACCTTACCACCTCTTGTTTCTCTTTCTCATGGGAAATTGCTTCAGAACACTTTTGACTGCATTCAGATTAACTAATATGAAATATTTGAAATCACATAAGCTTTTCATAGTTGAGTCTTCACACGTAGATTCTGAGAGCTCCCTTACTACTGCAGGTGGAACAGATCTTTAGGGGGCCATAAATATAGTCACAGAAACCCTTTCTGTAAGGAATCTGTATAATACACATTTCCCTAATTGATGACTGAGGAGGAGTCTGAATTTTACTGGGCTTTAAAAACTCTAAAATATAAAATTTTAGAACATTTTCATGTTAAAATTCTTTTTCTAGCATTGATTTTTAGAGCTACTTATTCAAATACAATTCATTAAAATTTCTTTTTTCATTTCATAAAAAGTAGACAAGTAGGACACCTACCTTAGGCATAGAATACAGTGGACTGCTAGTAATTAAATAATATTCTAATAAATAGTTTAAAAATTGAATTATCAACCAATTTATATGAATAAAATGTCATACTTTTAATTAAAGACAATATTAGTAATAGTGTCATTCTGAGCCATATTGAAACTTGAAACAAATGAAAAATTTAGTAGTATATTGTTCATTAAGGACACATCATATCCATTTACACTGTGTAAAGAGATAAATTATCAGAATCAGATTCAAGGACAGTATGACTCATGTGTTAGAACTATCAAACAATTTAAAACAGCTATGATTAATAATGCCAAAGGCTTAATAGAAAAAGGTGGATAATTATACAAGATCAAGAAAGTTAATTCAGAAGAGAAATGGAAGTTATAAAAAAGAATAAATGGAAATGTAAGAAGTTAAAAAAACAAACAAACCAACCCTGAAATGTAAGAAATAAAAAACCTCCTGCAATAGAGATTGCCTTCAGGAGGCTCAAGAGCAGAGTTCACATAGCTAACAAAAAGGAAATTGTGAACTTGAAAACAGTTTAATACAATCTACCCAAACTGAGAAACAAAGACAAATAAAGGTGGTGATGGCAGGGTGCTGGAACACATATCAAAGGGCTTTAGGGCATTATCAAATCATAATCTCTCAAGAAGAGAATAGATCAAAATAAATACCTGAAGAAATAATAGCTGAGAATTATCCAAAATTAATAACGCACACAAAACATAATTCTAATAAGCTTAGGGATACCAAAGAGGATTAAATCAAAGCAAGGGAAAAGCCTTAAGCACAGCATCCTGAAACTGCTGACCAAAGGTGAAGTCTTGAAGGCTACAGGAGGAAAGAAGGTGCAGTGCCAGCAGGGGATGGAATAGAAACCAGAGTCGATAAGGCTTTAGAAACCAGGCAAGAAACAAGACAACTGAATACCTCTTAAAGGGCTAAAAGAAAAACCCACAAAAACAAACAATGTCAAAGTGCCACATTAAATAAAACTATCTTTTTAAATGTAAGAGAAATAAAGATTCCCTCTGTTTCAATTCACTATAGACCCTACTCTATAAAAAATATGAAAAAGAGTTCCTTTTATGCGAAAAATGACATGGGTCAGAAATGTAGACTACAGAAACAAATGGAAAGGATTAAAAATAGAGAAAACGTAAATTACCTCTTGTACTTTTTACATTGCTCTAAAAGATAATTGTTCAAAACAAAACATTAATAACTGTATTTATAGCACATTTGGAGATAAAAAATATATACCAAAGCAGCATAAATGAAGAGTGGGAAGAACTGGAGGATATACTGCTATAAAATCCATCAACTATATATAATACTATGTGAAGGTATAATCAGACAACTTTAAGAATATGTACTGTAAATGCCAGGGAGCCAACTACAAATAATGATAAACAGAAAGTGAATAGAATAGACCAAATAATGAACATGAAAAGCCTAAATGGAATGTCCAGTAGAAGGTGAGGCTATAGTTTGAAGCTGCCCCCTAAAGTCCATGTGCTGGAAACTTAACCTCAGTGTGGCAGTGATATTAAGAGGTAGGGTGTAATGGTAGCTGTTGGGTCACGGGACTGAGTTCTCAAATAGCTTCTTAGAAATTACCAAAGTGGTCATGACCAGAACTCTCATAGAAATATGGGTGATAAACACCACTCTGGGGCAGCCTCGGAAGGGAATGAGGTCTATTCTAGTGGAAAAAACCGAGTAAAGTCCATCTGCATTATTTAGTTCCAAAAAATGTGTCTTCCTTATACTCATGTCCTTGTGAAAGTTGAAACATGGAAGTGATGAACTAGGATTTCTAATGGAAGAAATTTCCAAACAACAAAGCATTCTCACAGCTGAATCGTTACTTTAACAGCTTACGCTGACATGAAGCAGCAAAAGGATGACCTACAGGCATAACTTATAATTAAGAAGGAAGCAGAGTGCAAAAATTGGGAAAATTTGCTGTGTGGCCATAAAAAGAGCAAAAAGAAAACTTGATAGAGTTCTAAGAGTAGTCAAGACTGTTTCTGTTTTTGTTTCATTTTACTGGTTGATTGATTGATTGTGGTAGTGGAGATTAAACTCATGTCTTCATACTGAATGACATCCCTGACCCTTTTTATTTTGAGATAGGGTCTTTTTAAGTCACTGAATTGTTCCAGATGAGACTGAACTTGAGTAGAGATGTTCACAACCATGTCTGGCTAAGCTATTGTTTGTTACAAGAGTTCAGTGCAACTAGAAAGAAGCCAGGTGCTCCTTATCAGGACAATGGGGAAAGATCCAAGAGGCAGTTCTGAGATCTTTGAGGTTACTTCTCCTATCATAGTTCCAGAGCTCCTGAGGGTAGATTAGCTTAGGGAACTGCCTGAGAAGCCCTCCCTGGGACATTGCCCAGGTCACTATGGACTATGCTCTCCACAGTCCCAAGCGACATTCATTGGCTACTGAAACCAAAGATCAAGCAGCCCCAGGCATGGCCTAAAGTGCTCCAGAAGCCACAAGCATTGGCTGTGGCAGTGTCCATATGGTTGTGATTATGCAGCTAAACAGAATGAAAGAGGAATGGGGATGTACCTTCCTTCACCTACATTTCACTCAAAGAATGCCACACACACAGCTTGAGGGGCCAGTCAGAAAACTATCACTAGGAAAAGCCACTACAGGCAATGGATCAATGCATAGTGAAGTTTTGGGAGTGTAATTCCTTTCCTTGGGACCCCAGAAAATTACAGACACTTCAGCCCACACTAGGTAAAGCCCCAGGCATCTATGTGAAATTCCACTTTGATACCACTGAAGTTGCAGCAAAACTAGAGGGTGGTAGCTGGGCGTGGTGGCGCATGCCTGTAATCCCAGCACTGGGGAGGCTGAGGCAGGAGGATTGTTGTGAGTTCGAGACCAGCCTGAGCTACAAAGTGAGCTTAAGGCCAGCTTGAATTGCATAGTGAGACCCTGTCTCAAAAAGACAAAAAAAAAAAAAAAAAAAAAAAAAAAAAAAAAAAAAAAAAAAAAAAAAAAAAA
>PVKA01027388.1:0-30587 GCA_004027165.1 Ctenomys sociabilis
TCTACATAATTCTATGAGAGGCAAGATCTGCACTAATGGTGGTTGGACAGGATATTATGTTGGCTTTTAGTGCTATGGTCATCCACTAGGTAAATAATTATTGAATCTTTGATATAATTCAGCTATAAAAAAACCTGTAAATATAATTTCATGTATGCACCTTGTACAGTACCAAAATGTTATGAAAACAGTTTGCAATATATTAATTCATCGACTCTGTATGGTTAAGGTGTCTTGAAACTGTCTGATTGACATTTGTATTTTAATAAAATAAAAATAAATGGAAAAAAAGAAAAAAAAAAAAAAGGACTGGATCACGGTTGTTAATTCTTTCAACTACTACTGGTGTGGTTTGATTTATGTTTATGAACTCTTTACTTACCCCTACCTATGTCTTTGAGAATTCCTCCTACTTTCACTTCCAGGAGATTGAGTGTTTCTGTTTTAATGTTTAGATCTTTAATCCATGTTGACTTTAGCATAGTTCATGGTGATAGGCCTGGGTCAAGTTTTAATTTTCAGCAGGTAGAGAGCCAGTTTTTCCAGCATCATTTGTTAAAGAGGCTGTCTTTCTTCCAGAGTGAATGTTTGTCCCCTTTGTCAAAGATCAGATGGCTAAGCATGTTCATAGAGGCCTCTGCATCTTCTAATCTATTCCATTGACCTTCAGGTCTATTTCATTGCCAATACCATGTTGATTTTATCACAGTGGCTTTGTAGTATAATTTCAAATCAGTGATGCTTCCTGCTTTGTCTTTGTTTGGCCAGGATTGCCTTTGCTATTCTAGGTCTTTTCTGCTTCTAAATAAATTTCAGGAATGATTTGCTTTAGGTCCAGGAGGCATGTTGGTGGTAGTTTCATAGGGATTATATTAAATGAGTACAGGAATTTTGGGAACATGGCCATCTTTATGATGTTGGTTCTTCCTATCCAGGAGTATGGAATATCTTTCCATTTTCTGAAATCCTCTACGATCACTTTTTTCAGTGTACTGCAATTTTCCCTGAAAAGATAGTTGACTTCTTTAGTTAGATTAATTCCAAGGTATTTCATTTTCCACAGTGCTATTGTAAAAGGTAATGTTTCTCTAATTTCCCTCTCAGTGTGTTGTGTAAAAGAATGTTACTGACTTTTGGGTATTGACTTTGTATCCTTCTATGCCACTGAATTTGTGTATCAATTCTAGTAGCTTCTTGGTGGATTTATCTGGGTCTTCCAAGTAAAGTATCATGTCATGTGCAAATAATGATAATTTAACTTCTCCTTTACCTATTCTTATTCCTTTTATTTCTCTCTTTTGTCTAATGGCTCTAGCTAATGATTCCAGACCTATATTGAACAGGAGTGATGATAGAGGACATTCTTGTATTGTACCAGATCTGAATGTAAAAGATTGCAGTTTTTTTCCCGATTTAGAATTATGTTAGCCAGTGGGTTGTCATAGATGACTTTCATCAGATTAAAGTAGAGGTATTCTATGCAAATCTTCTGTAGGACTTTGAATATGAATGAGTGTTGGACTTTATCACCATCCTTTTTTGCATCAATTGAAATGATAATGTCGTTTCCATATTTGGCTTAATTGATACAGTGTATTACATTTATAGATTTGCATATATTCAACCATCTGCCCATCCCTGGGATCAATTCTACCTGGTCATGGTGTATAATCTTCTTGATGATTTGCTGCATTCTATTTGCTAGGGTTTTATTTTTATTAATTTTATTGAGAATAATTTGCAATGAGATAGCTTCAAAACAGGTTGGTAGGAGAGTTACAACAATTAATACATTGCATATTGTTGTCTTAGTAGTAGTCATTCACAGCACAGGATGCAGACATGATATCCTTCCAGTCCCTATGAGTACAAATCTTTCTTCATTTTGAATTAAGATAAAGTAGCTATGTATTTATCCTAACTATTTTGTATATGCTGCTGTGATTTTATTGATGATTTTTTATTCTATGTTCATGAAGGAGATTGGCCTGTAGTTCTCCTTTTTAGTTGCATTTTTCCCTTGTTTTGGTAACAATATAATACTTGCATCCAGAAATGATTTTGGGAGGATTGCTTCCTTAAAGACTAGTGTAATCACTGTAAAAGTCATTATAGAGATTCCTCAAACAGTAGAATTAGAGGTTCCCCAGAACAATGAAAAACGTCATTCCACAGCAATTTATATGCACAACAGTTTAGAGCAGCACAATTTGTAATAGCTAGCTCTTGGAAACAACCCAACTGCCCATCAGTCAAGGAATGGATGAAAAAGATATGGTATCTTTATACAATAGAATATAAAACTCAGCCATATAAAAAACAAACTTTATACTTTCATAGATAAGTGGATATAAATTGAGACAATACGCAAGTTAAATATGTCAGAATCACAAGTTTAAACATCATATTGTTTCAGTGGTATGAGAAATTTAGTCAATTCAATTGAGAATGTACAATATATATATGAAATTGGAAGTAATTGTTTAAAAGGGTAAAGGAACTAGGAGAGGGGAAATGGGAAAGGAAGGAATAGAACAGGGAGGAAAAGTTAGCTATACTATTACTGTCTCTTAGTTCATTGAAAAGGAAGGTTTGTGCTAATGTGGATTGGAAAAAATTTTATCCCCACTTATACTCTGACTAACTACTTTTGAAGATGACAATATGAAATGTATTAATTACTATTGTTCTCCTAGTCTTTTGTAATGAGATTCTCTTTCACCTTTTTTCAATTAAAAAAGAAGTGCCCATGGGATTAAAAAAAATCACATTTCTGGGTGTGACTAGGTAAGTTAAGGAAGTACAACCTTGGGTACCACAGATAGCCTCCATTACTTTCATTCTGGCACTGGTTCCATTCTGTTTCCCAGCTCCTGTGAACTGAACAGTCTTGCTCCTTCACATCATTCTGTCATGATTTTTCTGCTTTGGAGACAGCTGATAATGGACTACATCTCCTGAATCCATAAGCTAAATGAAACCTCTTCTCCTTTATGTTGTGTGTGTTGGGTATTTTGTTCCAGCAATGGGAAAGCTTGCTAATACATTATCACTGATGGAATCTAGGCAGGAAGATATAGAAGATCTCTCTATATTTGTTATGCTTTATATCTCGATATCTCCAAAGATTCATGCACTCATAGGTGGGGCTTTGGGGATATGATTTGTTTATGGGGGCATGACACTCATCAATGGATTAGTCCACTGATGAGTTTATGGCTACATGTGATGTGGAGAGGTAGGTTGGAACAGGTAGGTCACTGGGGGCTTGGTCTACAAGGATCTGTCTCCCTCCCCAATGCCTCCATTCATGCTTTCTCTCTGCTTCTCTGCCACAGTGATGTGTACCACTTCTCCTCTGCTAGACCCCTCTTGTCGTGCTGTCTGGCCATGGCTCCAGAGGATGATGAACTGAAACCTCCAAAAATTTTGAGCCAAAATAAACCTGTTACTTAATTTTTAGGTTTTGGGTATTGTGTATCAGCAATGAGAAAGTAGCTAAGATAGCATTATTTATTACAAATGCTTATGAGTATACAAATTATACTTTTAAAATTAAAAGTCTGGTCTTACTTTTTTTTTTCTATTTCTTTTTCTTTTGTTTCTTTCTAAAAGTCTAAATTTCAATGAAACTCATGAAGGAATTTTAAGAACATGAAAAATATGGGTGACTTTATATTGATTAGATTATCTGCATATATGATGACTATTCAGTATAATCTCAAGGACAAGCCATCTCTGAGCATTGCAAGAATGACAGAACCACTGGGTGAAAAGATGCATTATAGAAATATACACATACAGACAGACACATAGGCAGACAGACAGAAATAAAGGTAAGCAGACATGGGCCGGGGAGACAGCTCAGTGCAATAAGCGCTTCCCTGGCAAGCGCAGGAGTCTGAGTTCAATCCCCGGTTCCGAAAAAAAAAAAAAAAAAAAAAAAAAAAAAAAAAAAAAAAAAAAAAAAAAAAAAAAAAAAAAAAAAAAAAAAAAAAAAAAAAAAAAAAAAAAAAAAAAGGTAAGCAGACAAATGTGTGAAAAAGGAAAGAATGAACTTCAATGAACTTCTGTGTCATACATATAGTAGCTAATTATTCAGTTATTAAAATGATTGTATCTTCTCTGAATCTTGTAAGACTCCACTAACCAGATACTTTCTCTCATGCCCCTTCTGTGTTATCTCACTCATACTGTTTCTCATCCTTTGTTGGAACTCCTTGGAATTCTGCCATCCATAGGACTCTGAGGTCCTTAAGAAAAGGAGAAAGTTCTTACTAAGCACTGTATTTCAGAGTCTGCCATATACTAGGCACTTGAAATGCAGATTTATTGAATGAATGTAGAAAGTAATAATGAAGGCACAACAGTTTTAATTACTAGAGTCCTGTATTTGAAAGAACACTAGCCTCACAATCTCTTATCTCTGAAGAAAAAAATGCATAACCATAGGGGACTAATTCATACCATATTCAGACCCTTCTACAAGGTGGTATTCTATAGTGCAATCTTTGTCATTGAGCATATAGTATAAATGAGGCCTTGGAAATAAGGCCCTTTTCTATTTCACTAATGTCCTTGTATGAAGTCTAAGGATAAATTAACCTTATACCAAATTCCTCTCTCTTATTTTCTATGTATTACATTTATCTTTATGAAAAACTTCTTTTGTTTAGAAAAAGAAAATGTAATCACCCAAAGGAAGTGAAATTTAAAAGGCTGACACTATAAAAATGTTTTTGTAGAGTTTCAACAGTCATAAAGAAACAAAATTTCCAGTATGAATGGATTTAGAAATCAGGCTTTTCTAAACATTCGCTCTACCACGAAAATCTTGTTTCTTTTGTTTTTTCTGTTTGAGACAAGTTTCACTATGCAGTTCCAGCTGGACTTGAAATCACTTTGTAGTGAAGGCTGGCCTTAAACTTGCAGGTATCCTCCTGCAGAGTTTCGGGGATTACAGCTGTGCACTACTATGCCCAGCTCAACTAGGAAATTCTTAAGTAAACCATTATAAAAATAAATTTTTTATCATTAAGCTTCGCTTCTCTTCTCTTCTGCAAACTTAAGTTTGCAGACCAAAAATTAGAGAAAAAGAAGGGCTGCAAAGACTGCCAACATTTTGGCCCTTGCCTTTCAAGGTCAGTGGACATAGGAGAACTTGTACTGTAACATCCTTTTACTCAGTTGTGTCCCAAAGTTTCTGATCAAGGAGATTATGGGGCCACAGTGGAAAGTGATCGATGATGTAGTGTGTGCCTAAGGAGAGTCACCTGGAGAGAAAATTTTCTCTCAGGCTTTCCAGAGAGCAAATTGGTCAAGCCATGGCCAGGACTCATCCACTTGGCTGACACAAAGATCTACAAACTGCTGAACAGGGTTTCAGGGTAAATCCTGAAGGGATTTGATTGACCTTGGGAGATTCAAAAGTTACATTTTTTGTTATCTTGGTTTTAACCATCTAGCAGAAAAGTGTAAAAACAAGTTATAAAAAGTAAAGCCATATTAACATGCTGAGTTGTAAAGGGCTCATCAACAACTTCTGACATTGCCTATCCTACAGATTACCCACTGCCATTATGGACTACTGAACTCTATTGGATTATTTTGCTGCATTCATGAAGCTACAATACTTAAATGGCAATGGAATACCCATCTCTAACAAAACTAAACAAAAAGGGGATACAAATGAAAGCCCACTTTGTATCTGTATATACAAAATAGGATAGATATAGTACTATTTTGTCTTAGTTCAATGAGAAGAAAGATTTGTTCTAATAGTGTTTAGACAGGATATCATGTCTGCCTCTTGTACTATGAATAACCACTATGAATATAACAATGTGCAACATATTAATTATTGAAACTATTCTACTAAATGCTTTTGAAACTGTCTCATTGCTGTTTCTCAATAAAATTTTTTAAAAATAAATATTTTTAATGATGTTAACATGAACTTCTTATGAGCACAAGTAAATTTGAATTAAGGATCCTATTAACAATGTCATTAAAATTTAATTATGTAATTTTTTTGAAATTTGTACCATATTTGATATTAATCAGTACCTATTTCTAATTAAATACACTAGTACAGAGAAATATATTTCTTTTTTTTTTTTTTTTTTTTTTTGTCTTTCTGAGACAGGGTCTCACTATGCAGTTCAGGCTGGCCTTAAGCTCACTTTGTAGCTCAGGCTGGTCTCGAACTCACAACAATCCTCCTGCCTCAGCCTCCCAAGTGCTGGGATTACAGGCCTGCGCCACCACGCCCGGCGAAATATATTTCTTTAATATTATATCTTTGAATGTAACTAAATAAAATTGCTGTTTATATTCATCCATGTGGAGGGGTCCAAGGGATCCTAGATATATTATAATTTGGTTTATTTATTTTTTGTTTTCTATTTGTGTTAATACAGGCTTGCAGTACATAATGATTCCTATTGTCAGGAGGAAATTAGTACACAATACACCTTAATTCCTTTTATTTTCCCTTTCCCTCTTCTCCTTCTCTGTCCCTCCATGTTCATGGGATTCTGATATAAGAGAAAACACATGAGGTATAAGCTTGTGTGCCTGATTTATATCACAACATTATTGTATGTATGTGCATACATTTTCATAAAAATTACTCAACTCTATAACAGAATACTACCCCACACTTTCTTTCTCCATTTCCCTGCTACTGGACATATATGCTGCTTCCAATAATTAGCTGTTATGAATTGTGGTGCTATAAATGTATGTGTATATCATTATAACATGATATGTTTAACTCTTTCAGGAAGATATCTACAAAGCAAATAGCTGAGTCCAAATTCCTCTCTCTAGTTAGTGATGTGTAAGTTTTCACAATCTTAACCTAAATCTATGAATTTTACCTTTTCTAGGTAAAACAATGTGAATTTGACAAACAGGATATTATTTCCATCTAGACACAAAGATTTTCAGAAACCAGGATCTCTGACACTCTTTAAGTCAGAATACTTGGTATTAATCATTGCTTGATATTAATCAGTACTTATTTCTGATTAAATACACTAGCACAGCAAAATATATTTCTTTAATGTCATATCTTTGAATGTAACTAAATAAAATTGCTATTTATATTCATCCATGTGGAGGGTTCTAAGGGATCCTAGATTTATTATAATTTGATTTACTTATTTTTTTCTATTTGTGTTAGTACAGGCTTTCAGTACATAATGATTACTTTTGTCATGGGAAAGTTAGTACAAAACACACCTTAATTCCTTTTGGAAGTTGACAGTATAATTAACAATCTTTGATTTTGTGAAGTTCTATGAAATTCAGGAAATTCATTGATAGGAGAACATAAGCAAAGGAAAACTCATTTGTAGAAGAGATATATTAGAAGTCTCACAATTTCTGTAATGATATATAATGATATAAAACAGCTATATAGGATTTCACTCTGTGCTACATTCTTGCCATATATGCAGGGAGAATTTGTTGTTTTTGCTACCTAGCATCTATCTACTTCACTATTCCTATAGAGACCTCTCGGCTCTATGCTACATCCATGTGATGTACATAAGACTCTCAGCAAACAACCACTGCAGGGTGAGTGGGGGTTCCAGACCTAGTAAATCAGTATAATCTATTTCCTTGGCCATTATAATAAGTTTAAATAAATGAGACACAATTATAAAATTTTCTTGACCCAATTAAATTATCTTCATGGGTGTCATGGCTTATATCTAGATGTACTGCCAAAGTCTCTTATGCTCATAGTTGGGGCTGAGGGAATGACTGGATTATGTGCATGTGATACTACATCATGGGTTACTGGACTAGTCCACTGATTGGTTTAGCATGATTCTGGGTGTGGGTGATGGACTTACAGATGACAGAAGACCTACTTTCAGTATGGGTGGCATCAACAAGTAGGCTTATTCCTAGATGGGATAAGAAGGGAAATCAGAAGAAAGGCTCTCTGCTTCCTGCCTGCCATGCCATGTACTGCTTCTCTGCCATGCTGCTCTGCCTTCAAGCCAGTGGGTTATACAGTGAAATCTTTACATGCTCTGAGTCAAAATAAAGCTTTCCTCTGACTTTTAGATACCAGGTATTTTGTCTCAGCAATGAGAAACTAACTAAAACTATTAGATTTGGGTTATAAGAATGAGATGAGCCTGAGACAGCTAAGACAGCCTGACTGAGAATAAAACCAATGAACATTAAAGCAGGGCTGACATTTAAAAACTGAGACAGATTCCTGATGATGTTATTTGAACACTTGTATCCAGCCATCCCTGAAGACATATTTACTCTCCACCTAGTCCAGTTTTGTTTGGTTTTTGAGACAGAATCTGACTATGCATTCCAGGTGGGCCTTGAGCTCAAGCCAATACAGTAGCCTCAGCATCTCAAGTGCTGGGATTACAGGCATGTGTCACCACAACAAGCATATCCCCAGAATTTTAAGTTACACAGATCAATTACTTTTCTTTTGCCCTTAAACTACTTTGCAGCTGGAGTTCTATCACTTGCCATCAAAAGATTCTTTTTTTAAAATTTAATTTTATTTAATTGAGAGACAAATATCAATGAGACAGTTTCAAGCTGATTAATAGGACAGTTTCCATTATTAATGGTGGTTATCCATAGTACAAGAAGCAGACAGGGTCTCCTGTCCAAACACTATTAGTACAAATCTTTCCACTCATTGAATTAAGTGAGAGTAGCTGTATATCTAATCTAGCTATTCTGTGTATACAAATACAAAATGGTCTTTCCTTTGTATCCCCTTTTTATTTGTTTAGTCCTATCAGAGATGAGTATTCTATTGGCATTCACTTACTATAGGTGCTTGAATTCAGCAAAACATTCCAACACAGTCCAGAAGTCCACAATAGTAGTGGGTTATCCACAGAATTTGTTGACTAGAGCCTTTTAGAGCACAACATATTAATATGGCTTTACTTTATATACCTCGTTTTTATACTTTTCTGCTGGAGGGTTAAAACCAAGATAAAGCAAGACCTATATAACAAGAAATGTAACTTTTGTATGTGATAAAGTCAGTCAAATCCCCTCAGAATTTATCCTGCAACCCTGTACTGCACTTGGTAGATCCTTTGTCAGTGTCACCCATGTGGATGAGTCATGGCCATTTCTTAGGGCCAGGGAGATGGGTCAGTAGAATAAGCACTTCCCTGGTAAGTGCAAGGGCCTGAGATCAACCCCAGGTTCCACAAAAATAAAAGCCTTAACTAATACATTATGAATAATGTAACCTACCATCTCATTAATTCTAGATTGGCATCATAGGACCCTACATATACAAATAATATTTATTCCTAAAATGGATGACACATATAGGGGTGTCATTTTTTTTTTTGTCTTTTTTGAGACAGGGTCTCACTGTGCAGTTCAGGCTGGCCTTAAGCTCACTTTGTAGCTCAGGCTGGTCTCGAACTCACAACAATCCTCCTGCCTCAGCCTCCCTAGTGCTGGGATTACAGGCATGCACCACCACGCCCGGCTAGGAGTGTCATTTTAACACCATGGGGTAAGTATGCCCAAAGAGATTGATGAACTAATTGATCTGACTCTAGGCCTTCCAAGTGACTTAATGTTTAACTGTTCCTCAAACAAAATGTGTTCATTTGTTTTTACTTTTTAATTTCCTATGTTTGCCATTTTAAAGTCAAACTCTGCTTTCTGAGGGAAACATTGTTTCAGGGGTAAATTATTATATTTCTATTGTTTATTCAAAAAAAGATAATATGATAGACACCACCTCAGTAACCTCCACATGTTAGCAGGATGGGCAGGGTAAATTCTCTTTGAAATGCTGCCCCTCAAGCAAGACTAGGAGGCCCAAGAACCCAGCAACCTTTGTTGGCCTTCTGCATCACCTAGCATCAAAGATTCAGCCTAATCCTCTTTTAACAGCTACTAGGTAGCTTTTTTCTGGTGCTCGTTCCCACATCTTGAATCAAAACAAAATAAAGCTCTTTGGAGGAAAAAAAAAATAGCTCCCTCAAAATTTGCTGTATTTTGATGGCCAAATGCTTTAAGACTTTTCCCAACACAATTACACTTGTAGAGGAGAAAATAACTGCTTTTATAAATTAATGAGCCATTTCATGAAATACTTTGGGTACTCAAACTATAAGACTATATTAGAAATGTACATTTAAATTGCTTGAGGTAAATGAGTGTGCAATAGAAACTAGCATCATAACCTAGAACTCTTTATTCCTTGGGGTGGTAGGGGGTTGATACAAGATCTTGCTATGTAATTCTGTCTGGTTTTCAACTCACTCTGTAACCCTCACTGGATTTGAATGTATGGAGATCTTCCTGCCACAGCCTCTCAGTGCTGGGATTATGGGAATAATCCCAATTATTTTTTTTAAGTTTTGGCTAGGATCACTTGCTTCCACATTATCCCTGAAGAATTCTGTCCTAAACAATGAAACAAGCATGGAGTATTTACTGCTATAGCTCTGTACTATCAAAACATTTAGTAAGTTGAATTGCAATTCAAGACAAGACTGGCATCTGAAAAGATTATGTTAAATAGTGTCATCTTAGAAAATCAGTTTCAATGGACTGGTTACATAGATTACATGGGGATAAAAAAACAAAACAAAATAGATGTTATATGCAAGCAAAGGTCCATCATTGTACAGTGTATCTGATTATTTCTCAAAAATACATATTATTTGGTAACAATGCCCAACACAAATATACAAAAAGAATTTAATATATAAAACATGTTTTTTTAGTTTCTGTAAGTATAAATTTAAAGAATTATTGGGGTCAGAGAGATTGCTCAGAGGCATAGTACCTACCTGGAAAGCACAAGACCCCAAGTTTGATCCCTGGACAAACATGCTGTGTGGTCTGGGCCCTAAATATCATCTTGGCCCCAGAACTGTGTGTGGTGATACATGGCTGTAACCCCAGCACTCAAGAGGTTGAACTAGGGGGATATCTATAAGTTCAAGACCAGTCTGGGGACTACAAAAGTGAACACAAGGTCTGCTCCAACTATGCAGTGAAACCCTGTCTCTAAACAAATAAACAAATAAATAAATAAATTCTTTACAAAATTAGCAGGTGTTATCCTTTATATGTAGATGTTTTCCCAAAGTTTCATGCACTTTCAAAAGGTGATTGAGTCACGGGGTACCACTATACCTAAATGTAATGTTAGATGGTGGAGCCTAGTAGAAAAAGTTGACTCACTGGGGTTGTATTTCCCTTCCTGTTTTTTCCTTTATTATCTACTTCCTGTCTGCCCTGAAATAAGCAGCTTTCTCTTGCCCAGGCCCTTTTACCAAACTATTTATATGTTTGAGTCTCTCAAATATGAACTAAAACTTCTAAAACATAAGCCAAAATAAACTTCTATTCCTTTAAGTTGCAAGTATCTAGTTTTATGTACCAGTGGTAAGGAAGTGACTAAAACAGATTTTTGCTCCCATTTTTGAAATGGGGTTTTCATTGTGGCTACATGACCAAGTTGTTCAGAAAGTTTTGAAAAAGGATCATAGGAAGAATTCAGAACGGTTTGGAGAAAATTTCCTAGAATGCTGTAAACTGAGTTTGATGAGAGATTCTCATCAAGCCTTGTTAATAATCAGAGCTTGGGAGAATAGAATGCTGATAAAAAGGAAGACAGCGAAGACTAGGTTGAGGAACTTTTCATTGGGAACATGGACTCTATTGGTCATTGGATCTAAGCCTTGTCTGTTATGCTTTGGAACACAATTTGTCACATTTTATTCATGTCCTAAGACTTTACAGACAGAGATTAAAGGTAGAAGATTAAAAAAATCTGGTGGAGGAAATTTAAAAGTATCCCAATGTTCAGGCTTTGACATAATTCTGTTTACTGCTTTTAGTCCAACTTATACAGAAAATCAGAAGTAAAAAGCCTATATGAAAAGCTTTCAGTTTTTCCAGAAAGAAAAGGCCTATAAAGTTTTGGCCAAAAAAAGGTTGGTTGCTGACCCGACTAGTGGGTCAGTCAACACAGGTCACCTGGGGGAGGAGAGGGGACTGACAAAGACATGGAACAGGGACGCGAGAAATGAAGACAAGACAGGATTCTGATCAAGTCTCGTTTATTCAAGGAAGTGAGGCAGCTTATATAGCAGAGGGGAGGGAAGTCAACATCATCAATGAGGTAGATACATTAGGGTAATATTATAGGCTAATAACATTCATGTGATCAACCAAAGGAGCTTGTCACAGGAAGTCTAATTAAAAGAACAAAGGCAGGAAGCCATAATGCAGCAATTAACAGGAAGTGTAACTTATATACTTAAAGGAAATGGAAAGGAAGGCTTCCGGATTATGGTGCCCTCCACAGGTCCCCCTTTTTTATTTATTTCTTTATGTAAGGCTTACTTGGCCATCCCTTGAGGGGGCAGCGCCTGTCTTAGGTTGAGGAGTCCTCTGTACTGGTCCAGCTCAAGCTTTACCCGTCATAGGACAGTAGAACAGCAAGGGTCCTCCTCCTGTCTTAGGCAGCGAGTGGTGTCTCGTGCATGCTCCTTATTACCCGTCTTTGGCTGACCTGACCATCTCACCAAGGGTGGGAAGGCTAAGGGATGGTCACCTCTGCCTCATCTTAGGCAGGGTGAACTTCATCACAGCTATCCCGATCACAGGTTGCTTTAAAAAATATATTATTAAAAATATGCCAAGTACTTTGAATCAGGACAATAGGAAAGGTGCCTTGAGAGTATCCCAAGAGTTATCAAAATCCCAGCCTTCCCAGGTTAAGAAGTACATAATTGATAGACTGCCTTAAGAAGAAAACCCCAGTGCACCCTATTCCTGGGGAGCTAAATAGAAAATTTGTTGCCAGGATGAAGTTATAGTACTTAGTATAGCAATGAGTGACACATGGCAGAGACCCTTGCAGCCCTGATTCAAGAGAGACTTGTTAATAATCAAGCAGGCTACAGACACTGGTGTTTTCACATGGTCTTGGTTGTACCAACATATAGGATGCAAGAATTGTGGAATTATGAAGACTTCTATACAGATTTCAGAAGAGCAGTGAAGCCAGGCAGTATACCCACAAAAGGGCATGTATGAAGTTGTAAAGACAAAGCTGAAAGTGCAGTGGCAATCCCAGAAATTTGGAGATGCCAGGAACATGGAATGGCAGCTGAGGGAAAGCTACAGGCACTAAGCAGTCAGCACAAGAGAGAGGTCAGAGGGCTGTGGTACAAAAACAGGGTCATGCAAGCCATTTAAACTTCACATTTTACCACAATTTGAACCAGGTAAGGAATGCAGAACTACAGGATTTCATTTTATCCTGCTAGATTTGAATCTTGTTTTAGTCTCTTTCTATCTGCCTGTTTCTCCCTTTTGGAATGGAAATTTTTACATGATGAATTGTATATTGTAGTGTTTAAATTTGTTTTCTTTTTTTGAAATATTTTTCTTTGAGGTACTGGGGATTGAACTCAGTTCCTGGACCCTGCACCTATCAGACAAACACTTATTCTACTAAGCTATCTCCCTGGGCCCTGTTTTCTTATTTTTATGGGGCTCACAGCTAAAAGCTTGCCTTAAGTCTCAGAGGAGACTTTGGACTTGAACTTTTCAGCAGTATTGGAATTATTAAGACTACAGCAACTCTTAGAGATAGATTAAATGTACTCTGCATAAATAAATGTGCCTGAGTCTTTTAGGGGTCAGGAGTAGAACATTATGGTTTCTGTTTAGATGTTCCCTCAAAACCTCATATGTTCATAGACAGAGCTTTTGAAAGGTGATTGAATCATGGGAGTGACATAGCTAAATGTGACGCTAGGAGGTGCGGCCTAGTCAGAAGAAGCGGGTCGTGGATACCATGACCTACTAGTGTAAATTCTCTTGTCTACCCTTCCTTTCTTTCTCTGCTTTCCAGATGCTATGAGGTAAACAGTTTTCCTTCATCAAAGCCCATCCCCTCTGCTTCTAACAATACAAGGGATGAAAGTTCTAAAATGAGAGTCAAACTAAATCTTTCCTCCTTTAAATTGTATTGGTTATTTTGTGCCAGTGGTGAGGAAGCTCTCTGTTTCTTCTCTTTCATTGCTAGTACAAAATACCTGACACTCAGAATTAAGGAAGAGAAGTTTCATTTAGCTCACAGTTAGTGGAGGCTTCAGTGCATACTCAGCTGGCTCCAAGGCAGAGTGACACATGGCAGAGGGCAGCAGTTCATGGCAGTGGAAAACAGCAAAGAGCAAAGGGAGGAGCAGTAGCTGCAACCCTTAGTAAGCTTCTTTCTCCTCCTCAGTTTGGAATGCAGATTACCCAGCCCAGGGCAGTTTTAGCATTCATACCCATTATCCCAGCATTGGATCATCAATTAATCATGAACTCTAGAAGCCTGTCTTATGGTTACATGAAGCTTTGGAGAGATAACTAGACATAAACCATAACAGTAACTAAGACAGCATGTTATCATTTTAATTTGATATATAGTCACTATTAGTAATAATAATACCAAAATTAACAATTTGACTATTTTTAGTTGTAAAAAGGAAAATTGTTTCTGTCCTCTCCTTTGATTGTTCCACAATAATTTACAAGAAAGGCTTACTTTATTTATTCCCACTTGCTAGGTGAGAAAATTGAAGTTCTGAGAGTCTGAAAGAATTACCTAACTTTATTGTTACTCTGAATCATAATTAGATCTTGATTCCAAGTCAGTTGACATTAATTCTAGCTGGGTTTGGGGATTTTTTTTCTTTGTCGTTGTTGTATTGGTTTTATTTTGTTTTAGTTTTGAGGCTAGAACAAAGGGTCTCAAGTGTGCTCTCCCACTGAGCTACACAACTAGCTCCCTAGAAATTTGACAAGAATAAAACCACTCCAATGAATTGTGATTTTGTAAATCCACAGCTTGACATATTATGCAGACCAATATTCTTTATTGTCTTCTTCTTTACTAAAGTAATTTTAGTGCTCTTAATATCTTGTATCCCAATCCACAAGGAAATCCACACCTTAGCAATTATGACAAATATTTTAAGGCTTCTAGTATTCTAGACTCCTGTGGTTTTATCAGCTAACAGTTTTGTTGAGATTTCACACATCATACCAAATACAGTGGTACCTCAGTTCTTAACTTAATTTGTTTCATGATTTGGGGCAGAATGCTGCTTTTGAGTTTGTGTGAGGAAAATGATCATTGTGCTTGTCACTTCATATGCAGTTAGCAAATGGAATTAAAAGCTTGCCAAATGCTCTGTTTGCAAACTGAATTATTTTTAAATAGAAATGTTTGTGAACTGAGGTGTTATTATATATTTAAAGTACATAAATCAATGATTTTTTTATATTTAGAGATACAAAACCACCATTCTTTCACTACCTCCCAATACCACTAGCCCAAACAATGATTAATCTACTTTTTTTCTTAATAGATTTGCTGTTCTGGACATTTTTAATAACTAGAATCATAATATGTTGCCTTTATTCTTACATCTTTACATTATGTTCATGATTTTAAGGTTAATGCAATGTGGAGTATGTATCAGTACTTTTAATTTCATTGTATGCGTATAACACATTTTGACTATACATTCATCGGTTAATTACATAAATATTGAAACCTTAATACTTTTTAGTTAGCAAAACAATTTTTACCTGAAGAACAGCACATTATCAAGATTTCAACTCCTTAGACACAACATTCCATACCTACAAGTTAAAGGAGGGGAGATTTAATTTGGCTCATGGTTTCAATCTGTGGTCAGGTGGCTACAAGGCTAAAACATCATGAGGGAAGGATTGTTGGTACAAGTCTGCTTAGTTCATGGAAGCCAGAAAGCCCAGAATGGGAACAATGCCAGAGAAGAAGAGGCTAGGAGAAAACATGGACCTGAGGCTCAAGTCCCACTCAGACACATCCAGAAGTATGTTCCACCAGTCCCCTGGGTAGCTCTCAAGCCAGTCAAATTAACACAGTCAAACTGAGCAGTCATGTTTTCTATTTTTATCTGAAATTTAATGTTGTAATATGCACAGAGAATATCCTATATTAAATTTTCAAATCAGAGATACACTCATTTTGAAAGCGTCATTAGGACAGTCTTTCTAAGTTGTCTTACTCTCATTTAAATGACACATTCTTGGTTACATGTGTGGCTAATAATCTTTTTCTAAAAAATATCTTTCTCTATTTTACAGTCATCTGTCTGTTCTTGCAATCATTTTTGTGCCCCTGGTCTGAACTTTCAATAGCTGAATGTTGAGAAGAGAGGGCACTGGGCCTGGAGATGCTGCCCTTCCTTTTGAATCTGTATGTAAGCAGGATGCTTTGAACAACTGTACTGTGCATTTCTGCTACTGGTTTATGGAAAGAAAAGGTTTATGTTTTAATTTGTGTCATCTCTTTTTGTCAAATATTTGTACTTTTTCTCTTCTTAGTTTCTTTTTTCTTTTTCCAATTTTACATGCATATATCTGGTAACATGAATAGCTGAATGAAAGACAACACTATGTATTACAACAAATACTGTGAAATTCATATTGCTTTGTTAAGTGAAAATCTGTATCACTTGTAATGTTCTCTGTTCTAATTATAATTTGTACTCTCTTTAAGAAATAAAAAGTAACAAGTCTGACTATGTCCTCTTCTCTGGTTTAAGTTTTCTTCTGCATCTTTTTCCCTTTTCATCAAAGTCAAAATTCTTTTGTTAGGATCATATCACCATTTTTGTATAATAATTCCTTTGATAAAGGATTTTATTTATCAATCATCCTATCTACAGGCATTCAAGCTAAAAAGACAGAAGAGCTTCATCTGAACATCACACCAGAGGAACAATGCGCTGTCGTATTGGGAAGAAGGTGATAATCATATCTTGGTTTTCACAGCACACTGGTATTTTGTTATGACTTGAGAAGCTGAAGGAGAATTTCCTCACTGCTCCCAGCATTTAGCTAAATGTAAACTATCAACTTATCCCTACCCCCAGCAGACCTTTCCTAGTTTATTATGGTTGTCCAGGGCACAAAACAAGACACTTCCTTTTCCACCTTTTCTCAATGGTTAGCTAAACTTATTCTGTAAAAAAAAAAAAATTAGCCTGAATGGTTAGATATGAAAGTTTACACATATCTCCACTATTTTTTTTAACACATTACAAATCCACAAGGATGATTGTTGGAGACTATAAGGTGAATAAAAGCAAGTCAGGTATCATGGCACACACCTATAGTCCCAGTACTCAGGAGACTGAGGCAGGAGAATTGCAAATTTCAGACTAGTCTGGGCTGCACAGTGAGATTAAGGCTGGCCGAGATGATATAGCGAAACCCTGTCTGTAAACTTCATGAAGCAAAACTAAGTGAATAGAGTCCCAGTGAAATGTCAAAGGAACTGTAGCTTCAGTGCAGTGCGAGTGAGGTCACAGAAAGGGCAATGACTGAAGTGAACCATTTTGCCTAGCAAACTGTAGAAGGCCTTGGAGCTCAGAGTTATCAGAACTTGTGAGGGCAGGAGACTCCATGGGCTTAGAGACTGGTAGTCATTGAAATGTTATGCCTTACTACACAGTTCCATCCCTTATGGACAGCATACATACTCAACACTCTCCACTCCTTACAACAGACATGAAAGTTCAGTGATTTCTTTGGTGAAATAAAAGATCCTTTGGGGGGTGGGGGGCTCTCATCATATGGTTCTCCTCATCTTTCCATTCCAAAGAAAAATCCTGCAGTTGGTATTCTCTACACATGGGCAACCCAGTCAAGTTTTCTGGGCTATACTTTAAAATATGGATAGGCAGGCAAATGTCACCAGATGTTTGTGGTAATTCATTCTATTGGTTAATTTTCTAGTAACCACTATAACCTAGTGACAACTCTGTTAGACTACTTATTCACTCAAACACTAATTTTAGTGTTATTCTAAGGATTTTTAAAGTTGTGGTTAGCATCTATAAGAAGCTGATATTTAGCAAAAGAGATAACCTTGAAAACCTGGGTGGCCCAATAAAATCAATTTAAGACCTTAGTAGCACAATTGAAGCTTCTCTGAGGAAGAAAAAAATCTGTGTCAAGTCTATAGCAACAGCTCACACCTATAGGCCTACCCTACATTACCTAGCACACCCTCTGCCACACCTCTGGGTAAGACAAGTACTTGAAAGAATCTTTACTGGCCCTAAGCCCTGTCTGCTTTTCTGAAAGTACTCATAAGTACTCATGCTCTCTCTCTGTCTCTTTCTGTCTGTCTCTGTCTCTGTCTCTGTCTCTCTCTCTCTCTCTGTCTCTCTCTGTCTCTCTCTCTCTCCCCCCTTCCCTCACTCCCTTCGTTCCTACCCCTTTCCTTCTTCCTTTTTCCCTTTCCTTTCCTCTCCCTCTCCCTCCCTTCCCACCTCCCATTCTGTCTCTGTCTCTCTTCCTCCTCTGTCCTTTATATATTTTTATATATGTTAGGTTAATAGATGTTATAATATAGACCTAAAATGCCCTCAGAAATCTCTTGTGTTTAGAAGTGGGGCTTTTTGAAGGTGACTGGATCATGAGGATTTTACACTCATTGTGGATTAATCCATTGAGTAATCCATAGCTAAATATGTTATTAGGAGGTAAGACCTAGTTGAAAAAGGTAGGTCACCGGAGGATATATTGCTATTCATAGCATCACCCTCCTACATACACACTCCTGGCTGCAATTAGTTTAGCAACTATCCTCCCCCTTGCAGTTCCACTATACTATTTCTGTCTTAGAGCCAACTGAACACAGACTAAACCCTGTAAAATAGTAAGCCAAAGTAAAATTGTTCTCCTTCAAGTTATAGGTGTTGGGTATTTTTGTTTTCAGTGTTGGGATGGTAACTAATACAGAAAATTGGTCCCAGAGGTAGGCCACTTAGCTGTACCTAATTATGGGATTTAGATGCCTTTGGCACTGCTTTGCAGGGGAAGTTTAGAAAGGTTTAGAAATGCCTGATAGAAAAGCTTCAGAATCCTGTGAGCAGGGCTTGATTGGAGAAGTTGGGTGAGAGGTAAAAAAAAAAAAAAAAAAACAGAATGCTGATATAAATGTGAATGATAGGGGCTAGGGAGATAGCTCAGTGTCCTAAGTGCCTGCCTGGCAAGTGCAAGATCCCAAGTTTGATCCCTAGTACCACATACCATGCCAGCTCCAAAATGCTGTACAGTGGTTCATGCCTATAATACCAGTGCTGGGGAGGCTGACACAGGAGGATCACTATGAGTCTGAGCTGCATCATGAGATGCTGCATCAAGTAAATTGATAAATATTTTTAAATATGAGTGATAAATACCAGATTTAGGAGGATTCAGATGATGATAAGAACTCTACTGAAACTGGACCAGGGGCATGCATGTTACATTCTACACCTATAAACGTCTTAGGCAAAGACCTTGGTTCACTTTGTCCATGTCTTGACATTTTGTTTGAGGCTGAATTTAAAGATGGTAGACCAATAAACCTGATGAAAATGTTCCAATGCAGCTCACTGTTCAAACCGTGATGTGGGTACTACTGGTTACTTTTAGCCAGATCTAGAGTAAACATAAGGGACAAAATGCAAGTAAAATGACTTCAAAATGTTACAATTTAATCATAAGCAAATAATATGTAAAACTGAGACCAAGGAGGGTGTAGCTGCTGTAAACAACATCGTTCAACAAAAGACAAATACTTTGCAACATAAGAATAAAAATAATGCCTTGAGGAGTTTCAAAAACTTTCCAAATCCAAAACATTATAAGATCAAGAGAGTAAAAGGGTAAATTCTCATAAAAATACTTTGTGCCTGTACTTTCAGAACTCTTGGAGGCTAAAGCAGGAGAATTAAGTTCTAGAATAGCTTGGGCACTTAGTAATTTAGCTATACCCTGTTTCATAAAGAAAAGTTCTGAGGCTATATCTCAGTGAGAAGACTCTTGGTTCATTCCCCAGTACCACAAAGAAAAACACTTTATTTTTAAAAAGATATCCCCAAGGCACACTTCTTACTTAGGGCTACCAAGGGAAGTGTTTCCCCAATTTCACTCATCTAGGCACTCAAGAGACCATTAAAGCCATGGTTCCTGCTACTGCTTGAGCTTGTGACAGATTTTGGCATTATCCATGTGGAATTACCATGCAGAATTCAAGAGTTACAGGACTACAGATATTTCCACACAAATGTTTATAAAAGCATGGGAGGGTAGACAACATGCCCTTTAGAGGCTGATATTTAAGGGTACAAGAATGAGGGTGAAGAAAATACAGTGGAGTCCCAATAAAGTTGGAGATGTCAGAAATGTAAAACATCTGCCAAGAAAACCTGCAGGAAGTAAACAAATATAGCTTGAAAGAGGCCATGCAGGCTTGCAACCAGTGAGATCATAGGGGTGAGGCTGCCAGAGCTCTTTGTAATTCATGTCTCACCACCATGTACCCTGCAGGACAGTTGTAGCGATATAGGGCTTCATGTTTCTCATACTGTCTTTCAGTCTTGCTTCAGTCCAACTCCTTTATAGGCCCTCATCCCTCCTTTTGGAATAGGTATATTTTCTCTACATAACTGCATGTTAGAAGTATTTAATTTCCTTTTTTGTATTTCCAGAGACTCACAGCTAAGAGTTTGACAAGAATCTGAAAGGAAACATTGACCTTGGACTCGAACAATGTTAGAACTGTTAAGACTTTAATAACTCAGAGGTAAACTAAATACCTTTTCATAATGAGACAACATGAGTTTCCAAGGATCAAATATTATGGTTTAAATCAAAAGTGTTCCCCAGAAGCCTCATATGTTCAGAGGTAGGGAATTTGGAAGGTGATTGATTCATAAGCCTGCTATACTCATCAGGGGGGTAATCGTAATGTGTGGTTGGGGAGGCCTTGTTGGAAGAAGAAGAGGGAGGTCACTGGGAACATGATCTAGAAAGGTATATATTTTTTTTGGTGGGAGGCAGTGTCAGGCATCGAACTCTGGACCTTGAGCTTACCAAGTAGGTGCTTAAGCCACAGAGCTATCTCCCTGGCCCTTAGAAGGATGTATTTTTATCTCTTGCTCCTTATTTTCCTTCCTGTTCCCTGACTGCCATGGGCTGAGTAGCTTTCCCCTGTTGTACTCTTCCACTATGCTGTCTGTTTGGATACAGCCACCATGTATTAAACCCTCTAAAACTGTGAGCCAAGATAATTATCTCCTCTTTTAAATTATAGGCATTGTGTATTTTATATTAGTTAAGGGAAATAACATATATCACCACCCTGTGACATATCTATATCTATAGCTATATCTATATCTATCTATCTATATCTATCTATCCATATCTATATCTATATCTATATATCCCCGTGGTTCTATTTCTTTGGTACAATTGTCAAATAAGTTGCCAAATGCAAAAGGAAACCAAGACAAAGAGCCAAAATGATCTGACATTTTCCTTGTTTGACAAACTCACCTTCTACCACTCAGCCTCTTGTGTACTTGACTCCAGTCACACAAGCCTTTTTGTGCTTCTGGAACCTAGAATCCTTGTCCGCCTCAACCCATAACTCCTTGCAGTATCTCCTATCACAGTGGTTTACCTGACTTATCCTCTGTAACATTTCCAATCTCAGCTCAAATATTATCTGCATTCTGTTGAAACAAAATCCATCACAATCATCACTTCCATGTGTCCAAGATGTTGCACTGCATTTTATGTATTCATAGCAATGGAAATTCCCATAAATTACATTTGTTTATTCATATACTAGTTCATTATCTGAGTGCCTCTTCCAACATGAAAGCTCCATGGAGGTATTTTGTGCCTGGTGCTCTGTTTTATAACCAGTACCTGAAAAACTATCTGTTTTCTTCTTTTCTTTTCTTTTTAAATTAATTTTATTGAGAAAGAAATACCAATGAGACACTTTCAAAACAAGTTAGTAAGATAGTTACAATAATTAATACAATGTTGTCTTCATACTAGTTATTCATAATACAAGATGTAGACATGATATCTTGTCTAAACACTAATAGCAAAAATCTTCTCATTGAACTAAGAGTAAGTAGTTATGTATCTATCCTATTTTGTATATATAGAAATACAAAATGGTCCTTGATTTGTATCCCCTTTTCTTGTTTAGTTTTGTCAGAGATGGGTATTCTATTGCCATTCAAATATTGTAGGAGCATGAATTGAGCAAAATATTCCAATATAGTCCAGTAGTCCATAATAGCAGTGGGTCTTCCACAGAACTGGCAAAGTCAGAAGTTGTTGACTTGAGCATTTTACAGCTCAGCATATTAATATGGCTTTACTTTTTATAATGAGTGTTTATACTTTTCTGCTGCATGGTTAAGACCAAGATAAAGTAAGACCTATATGATAAAAAATGTAACTTTAGTATCTGACAAGGTCAGTCAAGTCCCCTCAGGATTTATCCTGTAACCTTGTGTGGCAGTTTGCACATTCTTTTTTTTTTTTTTTTTTTAAGTTGGGGAAATTTGTTTATTCTTTTAAGTACTGCTCCACAAGGATGATGGGTGCTACAGTAATAGCAGAAGCTTCACATTCTGAACTTATGTCTGCTATGGTGAAGAGGACAAGCAACAAGCGCCATACATGCTCGGCAAAGTGAGCATCATTGTGTGACTCCATGCACCTCCATTAGCTTTGCTTTCCCCAACAGCTTTCCCACAATTCAAAAATTCTCTTATGCTCAGAACGAACACTGTGGCAATTCTCCCTACTCCCAAGTCTAATAAATCAAATAGTTCTTTCTTATCATGCATTAATGAATACTTTTTTGTTCTTAAATGTAATTTGTGTAAGTAGCTCATCCTTCACAAAGGGTGAACATGCTTTCTACATCACTGTAGATTCCCCACACCATTCATGTAAATGTATTGTAGAGCCCATCTTCAACAGACTCTACTGAATTTTTTTGTAATATCATATTCAAGCTACATCCATATTTTTTTCATAACCGAAAACCTTCTCTATTCCTTGTATTCTACTTTTGCATAGACTTGTATTCATTTGAAAAGAAGGTCCACATTTATGTGTTTATTCTTTAGTTATGCATGCAGCCCATCACCAAGTCTAAATTGCCTAATGATTTGTCATAGTGTCTATAATATGTTAAACCAATCATTGTCTAGACATCAAATTAGAAACAACTTTCAAAGGGTTCTTTTTCATTATAAATACATTTCTTTTACTTTCCATAGTTCCTATAGAAGTCCTGAGCTTCATAAATACAAATATCCTCAGCTCCCTTAATTGGAATCTTCTCTTCCTTTTAGCTGCTTTCATTGTCTTGCCTGTCTTCCTGCTATCTAATCTTATACTTAAAGCAATGTTCTTTCACTTAACTGTACTACTGTCCATATTTTCCATCTCAAAACCAGCAAAAATACACAAGCATAGAGATGAAATCATATATTGATAATAGTTATTCATTGTACTGTGTTTTAACATTTATCAAACACACTATAGTGGAATATCAGATCATAAATTAAAAAAGAAGAAAAACTTAGGTATGGTGCCCTTTTAGTCTTACTTGAAGGTAGTGAAGGTAGTTTTCCACTTAGTCAAACACAGTAGAAAATTTCAGCAAGCCCATAGCTCTGACTTTCCAAGAAAACCTGCTGTTGTGATGTCATAATTTTATTAATAAAAATTATCTGTAACATGTTGTTTATTCTTGAATTTTAAGATTATTTTGCAAAACTTTATTTTAAATATGGAAGATAATTTTTGTTTCATTGTGTCCATTATGTTTTAATCTCCCTAAAAATTAAGGTTAGGGTAAAGCACATTCATGGAAATGTAAACTATGACTTTTATAAAAGCTTCTCAGTGGTCAGTTCACAGCTGATTCTCCTGCCAACTACTCTATTTTAAGGACAGAACTGTGGGAACAGAGGGCAACTGGCAAAGACCTTTTGACCATTATATGTAACGCCTTCAGGGTTTGGGTAGCAGTATAGAACTTGGTGAGTAAACACAGAAAATGAGAGAATGACAGGAGTTTCCACTGTCTTCAGACAGCTTATTCCTTTGGGTCTTATTTAATTTTTCAATTGAAGACCTTTTTAATAGAGAGTAAGGAGCCTGGTCAACAAAGTGTCAATGGTGGCCACCACACTCTCACTGAAGTTTGACTGCTTTTTTTTTTTTTTTTTTTTTTTTTCTTGGTGGAACCGAGGATTGAACTCACACCATTGTGCTTGCCAGGGAAGTGCTTATTCTACTGCGCCATCTCCCCAACCCCAGTTTGCACATTCTTTATCAGTATCAGCCATGTGTATGAGTCACGGCCATTGCTTCACCAATTTGCTTTCCGTGAAAGCCTGAGAGAATGTTTTCTCTCCATGTGACTCTCCTTAGGCACACACTATATCATCAATCACTTTCCACTGTGACCCCATAATCTCCTTGAAAAGGAAATTTGGGACACCACTGACATAGAGGATTTTGTAGTACTGGTTCCCTTATATACTGAGTCTTACTGAGCTCGAAAGGCTAGGGTCAAAATGTTAGCTGTTCTTGCAGCCCCTTTTTTCCTCTAATTTTTGGTCTGCAGACTTAAGTAGTTAACCCTCCAGAAGAGAAGCTTAATGATGTTATTACCATATAACATAGGCAGTTGAGCTTAACTTCACTACTTGCCTGAATATCAAAAGCCTTAGACATAACATGGAACAGGCATTTTCAAAAATCATTGATATGCTTAACTTTGAATCCCTGTAGAATGTGAAAAAAAGAAAATAAATAAATAGTTATACATTATCCACAGAAATTTAGAATATCTAAATATATACAATATTGTAGCAGGACAGTCCTATGAATTTATCTTGCCTCTTGTTTTCAAGAGTATAGCAGCAATTGATATGACATTAGAAGGTGTATGCATTTATAAGACCAAATTGATGAGCATTCCAAGCATGGCCATAGTATTACACATTGTTATCCTTTATGCAGTTTCTTAGTTCACAGGTACCAGCATATATAGTAAGCCAGGGTGACAATCCTATCAATTAACTGCTAGTTTCAAAAACCTGCTGAAGATTCTTAGTATCATTTCTTTAAATATCTTGTGCATATAAACGTATGGCATTGCCCCTCTCATATTTCCTAGCTTTTCTCCTTGCCCTCTTCTCATTGTCTAATCCTTAAATTCTTGCTTTCCTTCTAATTGTGTTATACCTGTCTATTTTTATTTCTTCTTTTGAGTTCTTACACTAGGGAGACTATATGATATTCACACATGTGAGGCTAGTGTATTTCACTTATGAGTATATCGTCAAGTGCCATGCACATAAATATACAGGTGTCAAGGGGGTGTGGAGGTGGCTCAGTGGAATAAGCACTTCCCTGGCAAGTGTAAGGGCCTGAGTTCAATCCCCAGTTCTGCCAAACAAACAAACAAAAAATAAAATAAAGTCTCCAAGTTTAGCATTCTTTATAGCTGAGTAATACTCCATTGTATAAAAATACCACAACATTTACAACCATTCCTCAGGTAATGGGCATCTTGGTTGTTTCCAAGATTTGGCTATCACAAATTGTGCTGCTATAAGCATAGGTGCACATATATCACTACAATACAATGTTTTAAGTTCTTTTGGGAAAATTCCCAGTATGGGGATACCTGGATCAGTCCAATGTTTTTAAGGAGTCTCCACACTAATTCTCATATTGGTTGCACCAGTCTACATTCCCACCAGCAGTGAAGAGTTCCTTTTTTCCCCAGAGACTCTCTAATATTTTAAAGAAATCTCAGTGATTTCTTTATGATAGTCATTCTTTCTGGGATGAGATGACAGCTCAGTATCGTTTTACTTTGAATTTAATGGGCTTCATTGTTTCATATATTTGTTCACTTCTTTTATTTCGTCCTCTGTGAAGTGTGTGTTCATCTCTGCTGCCCATTTCTGGATTGGGTCTTTAAAAAAAGCGGCCCTAACATTTTTGGTCCTTCATAAATTCTGGAGAGAAGATGATCTGAATTCCCACTGGGTCTGTGGTAATTTCACTCTTTTAATTCTTTATTGCTTGTAGTTGAGTTTATTCTTTCCTTTTTTTGATTGGGTTAGCAGGGATTATATTGATTTTATTTAATCTTTCAATGAGCTGGCTTTTTGATTCGTTGTTTGTATTATTTTCTTCATCTCAGTTGAGTTAATTTCTGATCTTTATAATTTCTTCTTGTCTTTAGACTTTGGGTTTTGTTTGCTCTCACTTTTCTAGACATTTGAGTTGAAGCATTCAGTATTCTTCCAATTTTGTCTTCCTCCTGTATGAGTGCACAGGTATAAATTTCCCTCTCAGAACTTCTTTGCTTGCATTCCATAAATTTCAAGATGTTCTGCTTGAATTTTCTTTGAAATGCAGATATTGTTTAATTTCTTTTTTAATTTCACTGTGACCCATTGGTTGCTGAGCACGGTGTTGTTTAATTTTTATGTATTGGGGTTTTTTCTTGTTTGTTTCATCATTTATTTCCAGTTTCCAGATAATATGCATCAGATAATTTCTGTTTTCTTGAATATACTTAAGCATGACCTATGAACTAGTATGTGGTCTATTTTACAAAATGTCCCATGTGCAGCTGTAAAAAATGTATATTCATCTCTGCTTTGCTGAAACACTCTGTATATGTCCACTAAGTACATTTGTTCTAAGTTCTGGTTCAGTTCTGCTACTTCTTTGCTAATTTTTTGTCTGCTTGACATATCTTTCTGGGATAAGTAGATGTCACCATCTCCTATGAAGAGTGTCATAATGGACATTAAATTTTTCATGCTCATTAAGATTTATCTTATATAGTTGGACACTACCATGTTCACTGCATACATATGTATGTCTGTTATCTGTTCCTCTTGAATTTTTCCCCTAAACAGAATATAGTGCCCTTCTTTATTTCATTTGATAATTCTTGGTTTGAAGTTGAGACTGTCTGAGAACAGGATTGCTACCCCTGGTTATTTTTTTTTCCTGAGGTGCTGGGGTATGTAGTATTGTTTTCCATCCTTTGACTTTCAGCCTATGAATTTTTTTTTGATTTAAGTGTGTTTCTTGTATGCAGTATGTTTTTGGATTTCACTTCCTAATCTACTGTGCCAGTGTATTTCCTTTAATTTGTAAATTGAGCCCATTTACATTGATGCTTATAACTGTGATGTACTGACTATTGATTGGCATGATAATCACCTGCTGTTGTTTGCCCCTTCTTCCTCTGTTTAATTTTTTACGCTATTTAGTGTGTCCTTTCCATTCTCATTCGTGAAGTTCTGTTCATTTTGTTCTTTCTCCCTAATACATTTTAGTAGTCTGTGCAGTGTTGTCTTTGCCATCATGAAATTTTTTAGTTGTTCTTTGTCGTGGAAGTATTTTACTTCTCCATCAAACTTGAAAGAGAGGGCTGGAATTTGTTTTCATAGAGGATTTGAAGTACTCTGCTCCATACTTTTCTTGACTTCATGGTTTGTGAAGAGAAGTCTACCAGTATTCTGATGGGCTTTCCTTTAAATGTGATCTGTTTCTTTCTTCTAGCAGCATATTGTTCTTGTGCTTGATTTCTGGGAACTTGACTATTATATGTCTCAGTGTGTTTTTAATTGGGTTGATGTTATTTGGAATTCTGTATGCTTCGGTCACTGAATGTCAAATAGTTTCCCCATGTTTGACAAGTTTTCTGCTAATACTTCTGCACATATACTTTTTATATCATTTGTATTGTCTCTTTTTTTGATTGATATCTATTAGTCTCATGCTATTCATCTTTTCATGGTCTTGCAGGTGATAATTTTTTTCCCTGCATCCTAGTTGTTTTGAAGAGGTCTTATCTTTTCACTAGCTGTGATGGGGTCTTCAAAATCTGAAGCTCTGTCTTCACTTTCATTCAAACTTGTGATTGAGATTTTAAGTTCCTCTCTCTCTTTATTCTGCTTCATGCATTTTGTTTCTTTCCTATATTGCTTATTCAAGGATTCCATCTTTTTTTCTATTCTCCTCTAATTTTTGTCAGTGCCTTCTTTAGAAAGAGTTATTGAATCTTTCATTATAGTTATCTTTCCATTTTTTACTTCAAAATGTTTTTCTGATCTGATTTTCTCTATACCTTTCTGCAGTTGTTTCTTTACTTCAGACATTAGTAATTCAGTTATTTCTTTTCTTATTTCACAGCTCCTTTCTGATCTGATTTCTTTTGTACATTTCTGCAGTTGTTTCTTTATTTCACATCCCATTGCTTCAAAGATTTAACTGTGTGATTAACAGTTTCTTTTATGGTAGTATCTCCAGCATTTATTCTAGGTGGATTGTGGGCTGACATTGCATTGTGCTCCTTCTCTTTGACAATTTGTATAGCACTGTCCTCTGACCTTTGGTGTAGAGCTTTGGTGTAGTTATTTCCTTAACACCTACCAAAATTTTAACTCAAGACAGATTATATAGCTAAGGCAGTTATAATTTTGTATTTATAGAGCTACAATTATGAACACTAATAATAGGTATTGATATTTAGCAAGTGACAAACTTTTGTATCTAACAGGTTTGTATTTTAAACAGTGAGAGCAAGCATTATGTCTGTATAGCTAAGCATATATGAAATTGGGAATATGTATTTAAGTTAGTTCCCTGAGTTCTGTCTGATCGCCTCCCCTTGATGTACCTGGTGTCTTCCAGGAAGACTACTTCACTCTAGTTACCTTTGCAACCTCTCTCAGTCAAGAGGGAAAGAGAAAAGATATTCTCCTAGATCTGGGTCTGGCACAGTGTCTCAGCTTACCATGTCCAGGTCTAGGAAATTTGAATTTATCCCAATGTGCCTTGCTTGGTTCTGGCTGCTGTGCTCATCTTAGTCCTGCTGCAGCTTGTGGAAGTGACCCTGCTGTGCCCTTCTGGAAGATGTTCTGCTCATGGATTAGCTGGGTTGTTCTGGCCCCTAACCTCTCTGCAGGGACTTTAGCTAGAGAGCTTCACACCAGGCCTGTATGCCGCCAGGCCTGGACTGGGTCTGGAGCTGTCCCAAGAACATGGCAAAAGGTCTCACTCACACTCTGGGCTTGGGCTGGTTCTGGAGCTGTCTAGAGGGTTTCCAAGAGCAAGATAGAAGGTCTCACTCACATGCCATGCCTGGGTTGGGTGCAGAGGGGTCAGCCAGGTGCAGTGGAGCAGAAAGTCTCCCACACACACGCGGGGCCTGATCCAGGTCCAAAGGGGTCCCAAGAGCATGGCAGAAGTTCTGTTTTTTTCTTTTGTTGTGTTTGTTTGATTTTATTTTTTCTTCTTTGTCCTTGTTTTTATATGCATGTCAACATGGTTTCTAGTTTTGTTGTTGTTCTTATAGTGTTCTTCCTTTTATTTCTTCCTTCTTTTTTTCCCTCTTGTCTTCACCAGTTTCCCAAAGTTTGTGTGGTCTTCATTTATCCTCCAACTTTGCTTCTAATTTCTTCCTCTTCTGTTTCTCTATTTTCCATCTAAACTCTTTTAAATTCATCCCCTAAGGGTAAATTCAATATATCAAAGGCTTACTCATTGAATATAAATTTCTGGTTCATTCTAATTTGTGTGATATAACAACAAATCTGGTTCATACAGTCAAAAGTGGCAAACTAATATTTATCCCAGGGGCCAGGGAAATGGCTCAGTGGAATAAGCCCTTCCCCTATAAGCAAAAGGGCTGGAGTTCAATCCCTGGTTCAGCCAAAAAAAAATCATATATATATATATATATGAATATTTATCCCAGTTTGTCTTTTCCTAGGCTGAGGTTGATGATATTGTTAACAGTAATCATAGCATTTTAGCCAAAGTGGCAGAACTACTATAACCATTTGTTTTTCATGATATACCAAGACTGAGGTTGACTAAGGATCATAAAAGCAGTATAAGACAGCACCAAAGAACCAGGGTGTGGGTCAAGTAGGTAGAAACATTTCAGCTCCAATAAATTGACATACCAAGACTGAGGTTGACTACTAATCATAAAAGTAGTATAAGACAGCACCAAAGAACCAGGATGTGGGCCAACTAGGTACCAACATTTCCTCCCCAATAAATTGATGAGGGATCTTGCTACTGACTCAAAATCCTAAACCAGATACAGTGAGAAGACACCACTGAAGTAGTTATTTACTGATGGCTGTAAATACTAGCAGTAAAGCTATTTGTCATTGGAAATTTACAAAATTCAACCAAGGAATTGAACTTAAAAAATAGAAAAAGATTTAAGAGTAAAAGATTTCAGTTTTTCCCCATTTAGGATTATATGAGCTTTTGGGTTGTCATAGATGGCTTTTATCAAGTTAAGATAGAGTCCATCTATTCCCATTCAAGCCAGCTATCCCCCTACTGGGAATTTTCCCAAAGGATTTGGATACACTGTATCATAGAGATATATGTATACCTATGTTTATAGAGCACAATGTGTGATAGCAAAATCTTGGAAACAACCAAGATGTCCATCACATGAAGAATGGTTGAAAAAGATGTGGTATTTCTATAGAATGGAGTATTACTCAGCTATTAAGAATGATAAGTTTGAAGCATTTATACTGAAGTGGATGCCACTTGAACATATACTCATAAGTGAAATAAACCAGACACACATGTGTAAA
>PVKA01027389.1:0-30580 GCA_004027165.1 Ctenomys sociabilis
TCGGGAGGCTGAGGCAGGAGGATTGTTGTGAGTTCGAGACCAGCCTGAACTACAAAGTGAGCTTAAGGCCAGCCTGAACTGCATAGTGAGACCCTGTCTCAAAAAGAAAAAAAAAAAAAATTAGTACATTGTATATTGTTTTCTTAGTGGTCATTTGTTGTACAAGGTGCAGACATGATATTCTATTTACAAACACTGTTAGAGCAGATGCCTCTATTGAATTAAGAGAATGTAGCTGTATACCTATCTTATTTTTAAGCTGAATTATAGTACAGTTTCAATAATTAATACTTTTTACATTGTTATCTTCCTAGTGTTTATCCATAGTACAAGAAGCAGACAGGACATCCTGTCCAAACACTATTAGTGCAAATCTTTCTTCTTGTAGAAGTACGTGAAAGTAGCTGCATATTTATCCTAACTGTCCTGTATATACAAATACAGAATGGTCCTTCCTTTGTATCCTCTTTTTTTTGTTTAGTCAGAGATGGGTACTCTATGTCATTCAATTATTATAGGTGCTTGAATTGAGCAAAACACTCATGATAAAAATACATAATATAACAACTATTGTTAATTTTCTATTCTTGTTTTGAAAATATGTACTATACATGCTATTATATGTTACTGTTTCTGTCTTTGTTTCTGCTATTTGTTTTTGTTTTTACTCTTTAAAATAAAATACCATTTAAAAAAGTCTGGAAGTGAGATGGGGAATCAACTGGGGAAATAATACATAATGAGAAGCATTGCCTGTAGGGGTGTATGTGTGCATGCGTGCATGTGTGTGTGCATGTGTGCATGCGTGTGTGTGTGTGTGTGTATGTGTGTGTGTGTGCGCGCGCGCCTGTGTGCATGCGTGTTTTCTCTAGGGCTTCCTCTGTGTCTTCTGATTTGTTTTCATTGTTTCATGATGGATGAACCATAAACAAAAAAAGCCAGTGTGAACTATCCAGATAAAAGACAGGGTGAGACAAGTCCGGTGAGGGAGCTGAGAAATGAGCTGGGTGAGCAAATGGACAGGAAGAAAAGAATGATCTTCCCTGAAATAAGAAGGCTAGGGGGAGGCTGGCTATGGTACAAGTAGAATGATAGGTGTTTGGTGACCCTGTCAGATGGCTGATATTTTTTTCTTTTAATTAATAGATCAGGTTACTCCATGTGGCCAGAGTAAGGGAATTGTCAAGGTGAAACCTGATCCAGATTGGTGACTCTAGCCTGGTGTGGTGGTGCATGCCTATAATCCCAGTACTTTGCAGCCTAAGCCAGGAAGATCACTGTGAGTTTGAGGCCAGCCTGGGCTACCCAGAGAGCTCAAGGCCAGCCTGAACTGCACAGTGAGACTGTCTCAAAAAGGAAAACAACAACAAAAAACAGATTGATGGCTCTCAATCTGCAGTAGGTCCCCCTTTTCTTCTGGGATATGTTGATACCTGCGACCATGGATTATATTGACCCTTCTATCTACTATGTCTTTTCTACAATACATACACAAAATTTAATTTATGAATTAGACACTGTAAGAAGTTAATAGCAACTAAAATAAAATGGAACGGTAATAATGCAACATGATAATAATTATGTGGCATAAACTACAGGTTTGGTTTGAAGTGCCAGCATCACTACTCTTGTGCTTTGAGGCTACTGAGTAAAATAAGAGTTATTTGAAAAGTTATTGCCACGTGGAGACAGTGCGTCCGATAACCAAGAAGGTGGCTTAGGAACAAGTGGATGAGTAATGTATATAGGGTGGATACTGTGGGCAAAAGATGATTCAAATCATGGGCTGGACAGAGCAGGGCAGGAAAAGAGTCATCATTCTACAGGACTGAAAACAAGGTGCCGTTTAAAACTGATGAGGGGGCCGGGCATGGTGGCGCATGCCTGTAATCCCAGCACTCGGGAGGCTGAGGCAGGAGGATTGTCGTGAGTTCGAGACCAGCCTGAGCTACAAAGTGAGCTTAAGGCCAGCCTGAACTGCATAGTGAGACCCTGTCTCAAAAAGACAAAAAAAATAAAAATAAAAAATAAAAAAATAAAACTGATGAGGCCAGCTGTGGCTGTGCACACCCTTTATGCTAGCACTCTGGGAGGCCAAGAGGTGAGGATGGGGACTACAAGCCCAGCCTGAATGACTCAGCAAGACCTTGTCTCACAATGAAAATTAAATGGGACTGGGATTAGCCTAAGTGAAGGCCCTAGGTTCAGTCCCCAGAACTGCAAAACTAAAACTAAAACTATCATTTGCTTCTGTAACTTTCCACTTAATATTTTTGGATCCCAGTTGATGGGTAACTGAAACTGTGAACACAAAACCACAGATAAGGGGTGACTGCTGCACATGGGCCCGCTGGCTCTTCATTGGCTTGGGCTGCCCAGGCAGAGGTCTAGGGTAGAGCGGATCATTGAATCCATCGTGAGCTGGAGTTTTCCCAGACAAATGAAAAGAAGTCCAGGCGGGAGAGCTTGGGGCACGTGCATAACTCCTGGAAGGTTGCTGGTATAAATTACCATACATGTGGTGGCTTAAAACATTAGACATTTATTTCCTTCCAGCTCTGGTGGCCTGAAGTCTAAAGTCAGGGTGTCAGCTGGGTTGTTTGCTCCGAAAACCTCTTAGGGACAGTGTGCTTCATCTCTTCTCCTGCCTGCTGGTGGCTGCTGTTGATCCTTAGAGTTGCATGATGCCACGTCCTTGGATGGTCTCCCCTCTCTGTCTCCTGTGTCTCAAATCTCTTCCCTTTCTCTGGTTAGGACACCATTAGGACACCACCACCATCTGTCATTAGGACACTTTGGATGTCGGCCCAGCCATATCCAGGGTAATCTCATTCAGACCTTATTTCCAAATAATGTCATGTATATGAGCCCCAGGAGTTTTACCTTGGGCATATCTTTTGGGAGGACACTGTAGAACTGAACTTGAAATTGAAATGGAAAAAAAAGGCCTGGTAGATTAGGAGAATTATAAAAATCAATAGACTTCAAATCCCAAAGAGGTCAAAAAATATTAAACACTTGATAGGAACCATTGTAGAAGTCCACTGGACAGGCAGGTGCCTAGAGATGAAGAGCTGCAGTCTCAGATAAATCAGTGATTCTCCAGCAGTGCATTGGAGACAAACTACAGACTGAAGCCATGGGAGGGAACAGAGAAGGTGGGGGGCTGCAAGCCAAGAAGTGGGGGCCCCACTTAAAGCATAGCATATGATCCTTCTCCTAAAGAAACACCTGTACATCTTATTTCTAATATTAACTTGCCTTTTTTACTCATAAAAAAAAAAGGAACTTTCATCTTTAGTATTTAGTTGTACAAGGAATTTGCAGCATTTGTTGTGATCAGGGGACATTTCCTTGAAGAGATTTTGTGTTGTCTTCTTCTAATTTGAGATGTTTTCATCCACCATGTTTTGAAGGCCCTAGAGTACTGCACTGGAAATGATTCATGGGAAAATCAAAGGTTGCTTTTTAATCTCCTGCTCCAGCTATTAGCAAACTCACCCAATCCAGGAAGCCATATAACAAAACCAAAACTCTCAGATAGGAGGAACAGCTTGCCTCTTCTGCCACTACCTGGGCATGATGGCATTAGGCCTCTCTGCACCAGCCTCACCCAGCTGAGAGCAGTGAGAAACAACTGGGCCAAACATTGGAAGTGTCCTTCACTTCTTAGTTGTCCCCCTACCTAGGAGGACCTCCTGCTTCCTTCATTTCTTCCATCACTTTATTGTGATTGCTGCTTCCACCAGCAACCTCTAGGCCCCCCCAGAACCCCTTACCAGAAAAACTACTGTGTGTGGTTGTTAATAAAGCTCCTTAGGTAGAGTAGGCAGCCTGCCTTGGATTCTTCCTTTGGACCTGGTGTGATAAGCTTCTAGGCTCTTCAGGAGAGTCTGTCCCCTGCTAGCCCTGCATAACTAATTCTTCCTCTGCTAGGAATTTGCAGCATTCCTGTGATCAGGGGAGTAATTGCAGTTCCTGGAGTAGAGGCAAGAGCCCTGAGATTAGATCAAGGCTTGTCTTGGCCTCTGCAATGCAGGGCTGAAAACCACTATTAGGTGGAACCTCGGCCTCTTCCCCAGCACAAGGTCAATGCTGTCTGCCATGAGGGCTCCAACTGTCAGCACTGCAGCTGTTGAGTTGAGGCTTATCCTCTTCCCACTGAGACAGAGACAAAGCTGATAAGATGCAAAAAAAAAAAAGTAATAGTGAAAAGTCGCTGTCTCTTGTGCACCTGACGGTGAGCTTGCTGTAGGCCTATGCACCCTGCCTTTCCTGTTTCCATGATGTCTCCACTTTTCTGGCTAACAAAGTAATATTGTTTACTTGTTTAGAGCCTGGGACTTTAAACCACAAGAAGCTCATAAAAAATAAGAACTTAATGTATTGATTGCAATCATTTATGTACCAGACACTGCCATTATTCATGAGATTGTCACAGCAAGAACAGGAGTGGTTTCTGACTCCCAAAGATATTGTTTTAAAAAATATTAAGTAAGAAATTATAATAGACTACATACGTTACATGATAATATATGTACAGGAGCTCTGAGGAGTCAAAGGAGACAAATCTTATAGTCTTACAAGTTTGAGGAAAGCTGTCTTACTTATATTCTCTTGTTGCTGAGACAAAATACCTGATGTCCAAAATTAAGGAAGGAAAGGTTTATTTAGGTCACATTTTGTGGAGGCTTCATTCCATAATCACCTATTTCTAAGACAGGGTGGCATGGCAGAAGGGCAACTATTCACAGTAGTGGAAGATACCAAAAAGTAACAAGAGCAAAAGAAGGAAGCAAATCTCTTTTCTTCCTTTATATGGTATGCAAGCTACCTGCTCCTGGGCCTGCGTAGTACTCACACCTCCCAGCCCAGCACTAGACAATAAACCAATCACAAACTCAATTCAATCTCCTCCAAAAATCCGCCCCTCCCCATGACTACATAAGGTTCAGGGCTCATCCAGACTCTATCCACAATGGCGTCCTAGAAAAATGATTGTTTAGGGGGCTGGGGAGATGGCTTAGTGGAATAAGTGCTTCCCTGGCAAGTGCAAGGACCTGAGTTCAATCCCCAGTTTTGCCAAAAAAAAAAAAAAAAAGAAATGGTTGTTTAAGTAAAGAACATGATGATAAACATGAAGAAATCTTCAATCCTCTTGGACAAAACAAACTATTGCAAAGCCTGGCGGAGACAGGAGAAATTGGTAATCTGTAGCCTTAAAGGAGGTTATAGCTTAAAAAGATTTGTTGGCAAACATACAGAGTAGTGAGAGGCAAGAATGTAAAGATGCGCAGGGATCTGCTCTTGAAAAGTCTTATATAGGTTTGGTAAGGAGTCTCAACATTATCCTAGAGCAATAAGAAACTCAAAGGATTTCTGCAGCTTGGCATGTTGTTTTCAAGTTTATAATATAACAACAACATCTACATATTTGTATCTGTAATGAGAAAAAAATTTCTTATGATAAAATTAAGATGACACCTCATTACTGTCATATCAAATGGAATATTAAGTGTTGTTATTGATTCTGTTAACAGGGAAACTGTTTAGCAGGTGGTTGATTATAATGTTGGGGAGAAATGAAGACTGCCTAAACTAAAATAGTGACATTAGAAGCCAAAGGCTATGAATAGACCAAGAGATATTTAAACGGCAGACTTGATTATAGATTGGATGTAGAAGAGAAGGGAAGAATAAAGAGCTTTCCTTGGATTTCTCTCTGAGCAGCTAGATAGAGGGTAGAGCCATCCCATGTGCCAGGGGCACTAACGAGGATCAGGGGGGAGGGGATTACCAATTTATTTGGGAGAGTGCTATTTCTTTGTATCTTCAAGATGTCAGGTAGAGGAGACATTGTGGGTCGAGAAAGGGAAATAGAAGAGGTCTGACTAGAAATGGAGATTGGGAAGTCACAAGCACCAGGAGGGTCACTGAAGCTACAGGATGAAAACTGCAGAGAGAGGGAAGTGAGAAGGAAGGAGGGGTGAGTTACCTCTCCACCCTGAGGACCGCCAGCCTGGAGGTGATAAACAGAGACAGAGAAGGCAGGCAAGTCTCCCTTGGGAGGTTAGAGGAAGCCCAGGAGGCTGAATGTATCACTGAATTAGAAGACAGAAGTTTGATACAGGAGAGTCCACTCCACCGGGCCCTGACGACGTGGCAAGGCCTCAGGAGTGTCCAGTATGTTCATAACGACTCATCATTTGTGTCTTGGGAAAATGTTTCACAGAAGCTTTATGGCTGAGATTTAATTAGCATATGGTTGAAGAGTGGGTGTCAGAAGAGGAAGTAAATGAAAGTTCGGCTGACAGAAAGGAGGAGAAATATATAGTAATCTCCAAATGAAATATAAGCTGGAGGGAGGTGTTGTTTCTTTAAGATTTATCAGGTTGTCAGGCTGTAAAATTTGCCTTAACATGGTTTTGACATTCCAAGAGAAATTGAAACATCAGCAGTGTCTGTGAAGTCAAGAAAGTATATTTCCACACATTTTTCAGCAATGAAAACTCTCATGACTAGAAATACAAACATGCTAATAAGCAGAATAATATTTAGCATCTGAGTTTAATAAGAAGTCATCACACCAAGTTGAGTAACCTTCAGTGTCTCCCTGGATCAGACATTTCCTGTGGGCAATTGTTTGTAGAATTCATTTAGATACAATTCCCAGCACTAAAAAATAAATAAATAAAAATATGAAAGATCAAGCCTAGACAGTCCAAGAATATTCCTGTATATCTCTTGTTACCCTCAAAGGGAAATCTAGGGATGAGAAGGCAAAGTAGATTCAATAACCTTCCCTTTTAAAAAACCTGTAACAGGTATAGGCTAAAGACTACAGAAATCAGTATGTTCTAGTATTGGGTTGTAAAAGATGTAATTACAAAGCACTCTTTGCTTATAGGTCAAAAGTGTAAATTGCATACCCCCTTTATCTCTGTGCAGTGTGCATAAAATTGAAAGTCAGTCTAGTGACCATAATTTAGCCTATATCTAAAAGATGAGAGAAGGTAGTTGTTACAGGATAAGATAGATCATTAGTTTTTGTTAGATTTATTTTAAGCTAAGTAACAATATATGTTGAAGCTCAGATTATTTGTTCTGGATTGTTGTCTGGATCATTTATTGCTGTGTGACAAATCTTCAAAACTCAGTCACTTAGAGCAACCATCACTATACCATCTCTTTTGGCCTAAGAGGACAGTGGTACTGAATCTTTGTGCTGCACTGGGCTTTTTGTCATCACTGAAAGTACTCAAAGGTTTGCCATCCCTGGCTGGATTCAGCAAGGTGGTTCTTATGATGCCCTTGTAGAGCCTCTCATACATTTGCAAACAGGTAAAATTAGAGTCCTTGAGAGCCTCAGAAGTTATGGGGAAGGCTGGACCTCAGTCCCTCTCTATGTGGTGCTGAGCCCTTTCATGCAGTCTTTTCTGTGGTCTCTCCAGCAGACAGCTCAGGGCCCCCAGGCAAGCCATAAGTGGGGGCTTCCCAGTCTTTTTAAAACTTAGGTCTAGAATTAGCCCAGGTTCATATTCACGGTGTTCTCATGATTAAAGTCACAAGATCCACAGCTAGACAAATATGTGAATTTCAAGGCCATCTTTAGAACTAAAGTCTACTGTTGTTCAAAGTATAGCAAATGACAACTGCTATTTATTGCCTTCTCAGGGGAAATGTGCATCTACAATTTTATACTGAAAACAACAGCAGTAGTTACTCTCTAGTGCATTTACTCTGTGATGTGAACCATGTATGACCCTGTCCATGCCTGTGACCATTAGTCTCACAACACATGGTATTGTTATTAACTTTATTTGACAGGGAAAGAAACTGAGGCTAAATAATTGCAGTTGGAAATTATAAAACTGGCATTCAAACTTGGTTTGTACAGATATTTGTCATCTAATGAGCTACTTGTTTGATGATGGAGGTACACTGTTAGGACTTAGAGCTACTGCTCATACTTTGGATCCCCGTTTGGACGAATGACACAGGAACATGAACGGCAGTGTGGCTATACAGTAACTTCCACAGCACAGTACTAGAATTTTTGATGATTGTACTGTACAGTGCAGTGAAGTACTGTAGTTTTATATTCTATTATATATCATAGTACTGTATGCAAACGTTATGTAAAAAGCACAGTCATCGAGTTGAATTTCTCTTTGACCATTTCTTTGTTCTGAATACTGAAATGTATATACTATATGCAATTCCTCATTGAGCGATCAAGTCATTTAATGACAGAGTGGAAGGAACAGAACTCAGCTGTTAAACAAGGAATGTCTGAATGTCCTAAAATGATTTTAGACCCATAAATGTGGGAGCTCATAATTTAGATGGTTTAAAATACAATTTACTTACACTTAACATTGATGCCTCAAGGCACTTTCCTTTTCTACATGTATCTATAAAACCACAATGTGAAAAAGTAATTCATGAATAAAAACTGACATGAGAAGTCACAACATGAGGTTTTCTTGAATGGCTTTGACAGCAGAAATTAGCATTTTATCCATATATTGCCCGGTAGTGTGTAGTTCAGTGGTCTGTAGGTGGCAGATACTCTTTGTTCAATGGTTAAGAAAGAGTAAATTGGTGTACATTGAGCACCTCTTTTCTAGAAATCTCACACCCCAAATGCTTCAAAGTCCAGAAGTTCTTGAGCACTATTGTGATGCCAAAAGTAAAATGTTCAACATAGTGAAACTTTGTGTCACATACAAAATTATTATAAATATTACATAAACTTACCTTCATGCTATGTGTATCAGATGTATATGAAGCATAAGTGTTTGGTATTTTCAGTCTATGGCTATGCTATGCAGATGCTGCTGATTACTCTTTTCAGTTTAGGCACTGTTTATTTTGTGCTGGAGGTAGAACTGCTTTTAGACACACTCTATAGTGTCAAGAACTGGGATTTTTTGTTTGTTTGTTTTTGTTTTTAGGTTCCAACAGCTTAGTTCACTAAAGTATTTCTTCTCCCTGAATCCATAATGAAGCACATAAACACAGTGGCTCTGCAGAAGTGCTCCATCTTGTTTCTTCTGCTAGGCTGACACATACATGACAGAGGAAGATGTATTCTTGAAGGAGAACATGGCCAGTCTCCTGTTGAAAAACTACGGCAAATCAGAAGGCTCAAAAATAGGAGTTATGGAGCAAAGTGAACACATCCTTTATCTTCCAAATATCTATCCCAAGTAGAAACCAAACCTGTGCCAGGCAAAGCAAGAAATACAGTGACCCTGTACAGAACTATGAGACAAATAAATTGCAGGCCCTGAGGCCAGTTCTGTTTTGCAAATGGAAAAGAATTGCCTGTTAACCTTAAGGATAAAGTAGAAAGTTCCACTGGAACTGAGACACAGAACAGCATTAGAGTGGCCCTCACTGTCTCCAGTTGCAGCTAATAATGATGGAGCTCCTGTGCTTCTCTACAGAATTACATTTATTTGTTTGCAGACTTCAAATCATTCCTCCTCTTGCTTGCTTCTTCTCTTCTGCTGCTGATGGTCTTGATCAGAAATTTTGTCTCAGTGCCAGTTTCTTCCCCCAGTAATTGATTCTGTCTTCCTTCAACACACCACTCGTTCCAAAGAGTTTTGATTGCTCGCGTCTTCAGCTACCATACCGGCAGCCCCGGCGCTGCTGCCCCACTCCCAGCCCCTCCAGGCGTGTGTGACTTCTTCTGTCTGCCTTTTGTACCGGGCAATTGGTTCTTCTTGAGTTTATCCCTTTTGTATGGAATCATTATTTTTCCTCCACACATGTACTTCATTACAATAATTCATTGACAGAGCACATCTACAATGGTGGCTCCCTAGATTCTGTTGTTGAGCAATGTTTTAGTTTTCTTCATTTGTGTAAGTACTTTCTATGAAATTTATACAACAAAGTCACCCAACAATGCATTTCTCAGAAGTAACTCCCATTGTTAAATGACTCTCTTCATTTCCCTTTCTTCCTGGAGTTACTCGTTTATTGTATTCAGACCTTGATTCTCCTAAATCTGTTCACTCTCCATCCTTTGCTGTTTTCCATCCATACACAAACACTAGACTCAGCTCTCCTATGCTGTGTTAGCTTCACCTTGTGCCTTGAGACCAGCCCTTTGCAGAACCACAGATCAGTATTGGGTTAGTCCACTTTCTGTTGCTAATAACAGCATACCATGGGCTAAGCAAGTTATAAAGAAGTTTAGATGGGTTTCTGGTCTATAATCAAGGGGCTGCATCTGATCATGGCCTTCTTATTGGCAGAATCCTGGTGGCACAGGGGATCATTAAGGCGAGAGATACAAGTTATTCCCAAGTCCTGCCACACTAGCTGTGATAGCAGATCCACTACCAAGAAACCTCTAACTCTTGGATCTGTTTATCTATTAATTATATGAATGGGTTAACCCATTCCTGAGGGCAAAGACCTAAAGATCCCATCTGATCTCACCTCTTAATACCTCATAATGAAAATTAAACTTAAGCATGAAATTCAAAGAGGACAAGTTACATTCAAACCATCGGAAGTATGTTTTCTGAATGTCTCATTTTTATCCCAAGAGGCTGCAAGACTGCTCACCTGTTGCTGGGATAAAATGCCCCCTGACCACCACTTGTTAGAGGTGGAAAGATTCACTGTGTCTTATAGTCTGAGAGGTTTGAGTCTGTGTTCAGCCAGCCTCAAGGCAGAAATATCATGGTGGAGGAGCGGAGAGCAAAGCTGCTCCCTTCATGGTGACAGGGAGGCAGAGCACAGGGAAGAAGCGCCCGATGGGAAGAGACAGGGACCAGATACAGTCCCTAGGGTCACAGCTGCATGCCCAGCCCAGATACACTGGAGGTGTGCTTTACTGATTGCTTAGGTGGCTTTCCTGACAGTCAAGTTCACAATCAAGAGTAATCTGAAGTATAAATTATTTAAAGGGCAAACTAAAAGACAGGTAACAGGAAACAGGAAGGTGAATCTTTTGTAAGTGGGAAGGGGACCAGGAAATGGAGGGAGAGGAGGAAAAGGAAAAGTAAAAAAATTAAGATGTGTTATGTACATGTACCAACTCCCCATGATGAACATAATCAGGTACTAATAAAACCTCTTTTAAAGGATTAGCTGCTGTCACAGTCTTCCCCTCCAGAAACATCCTGACCATAATATGAGTCATCCTTGACTTTGGCTACATCTCTGAACAAAGGCTCAGTGGCCAGCGAGATGGCCAACACTTCCCTGGCAAGTGGAAGGGCCTGAGTGCAATCCCCAGTTCCGCAAAAACCAGAAAAATCTGAACCAAGGCTCAATTTTATTTCCAAATCCAGTCCAACTAAAGACATGCAATTTATCCACTATGGCTTCTGCTAGCTATTTCTCTGGGTTTTCTGGAGTTTTCCAGAATTCTCGAGCCATTCATTTGACTTTCACTTTGTGAGCACTACTAAATGCTCTTGTACTACTTTCTGTACATTAGCACTACTGGTCCCGAAGGCCATAACCACCTGCTGGCCAAGGAGGAGCTGGCTATAGCTCCTACTGCCTCCGCCATCCTGTGAGATGGTCCCTTCTAATGCTCGCTTTATCAAAGAGGATAATGAGGTTTAGGAAGAAGCACAGGGTTCATGGTAAAGCCCCAGAGGATTCAAATGCAAGTCTGTCTCACTCCAGGGTCTTCTGCACTTTGCCTGAAAATGTCACCATTACGCATGACTAGAAAATGTGAGTCGTGAATAGGTCAAGATAGGTGTACTACTAGGTGGGCACTGATGCTTGAATTCACAAATTCATTAGGAATTTGAGCTCATTAGGAAAATAGAAAAAATGTTGAAATCAAGTTGGTGATTTTAGTAGCTAATGCTGAGGCAGAGAAAGATGCCTATATGCTGTGCATCAGCTTTGCATTTCTTTTAAAATCCTATTGGGTGGTTGGTGTTTGGTTAATTTAGCTGATTTCCTTGTTAAATTGTTAAGTTATATGGAATAACAGGAGTGAAGTTAGATGATGAAACAGTTATGATTTCAGATTTGTTCAACTGAGACATATTTAATAATCGTATAATGATATCCAAAAAAGCCTGTGAGTGTTCACCTGAACACTTAAAGGTCAGTTTAAAAGTTCCATCATCTTTGTGTCAGTCTCAGGGAGAGTTGAGGGACAGTCATGTGAAAATATAAAATATACAAAATATTGATGAAGCCACATAAATGAAAGAAACCATTGTGTACAAGAGCCTGCCTGGGGTGCATCTGACCGGGGGTTGCCAAGCCATGGGTGAAGACCTGATGCCCCCAGAACTTGCCCCACTTAATCGCAATAAATGAGAATTAAGGGCGGGCCTGTGAAAGGTCTTTGTGAGTAGAAATCAGGGGGGTGCTAATGATGCTCAAAGGCATATGCAGTGCAGGCACAGAAGACTACTGTTATTTTCAGTGCGTTTTTGTCCTCAAGTTGGCCAAGTATGAGTTCCTAAGAGACTGAGTGTCTCTTCTAAGGAATACCAACACTTCTGTGTCCTGGAAAAAAAATTGACATTGGTAGGATCTGGGTTCTCTGGGTTGTTACCAACATGAAGGACTTTGCTGATGGGTAGGAAGCTGCTCGTGTGTTTGAGCAGCATGCCCGGAGGGATCACATCATGTTTGTAGTCCACGAGAGTTACACTTTCAGATTCATCTATGAAAACTGTATAAAGCAACCATGAACTGTAATTCTGCAGCATTTTATATTGATCTATTCTGATGCAGAGAAGTCATCATTTACCTACTGTAGCACCAAACTCTATTTCATGCTTGAGCAACTAGAAAGACTCATTACAAGAAAAGTTGCTATTACATTAAGGGCAGTCTTCACCTATCTGAAAGATGACTGGAACATTACTCAATAGACCTGGGCCAGGTATTTACAGAGATAGTCATAATAATTTTCCTTTTTATGAGGGCTGCTGCCACATCAGTGTCTACTGCTTTGTGTCTGCTGCTTCACAAAAAAACAATGAGCTCTTGTGTATTAACTTCTAATACCAGGGGAAAAAAACCTAAATACCTCTGAAGAAGTCATTTAGCATGTGTATCACCACCTGTGTGACTGTCACCCTCATAGTTTTTTTTCTTTAAGTTCTACATAGAAAACCTAAATTTTAAAATTAAAAATGAAGGCTGAGGCTAAAGGATCACCAGTTAGAGACCTAGCAGGTCCCTATCTCGAATGAATAAATGATACTGGGGTGTTGCCCAGGCCAAAGACTCTGAGTTGAACCCCAGGTACTGTAAAAGTCAATCAATCAAACTCATTAAAGTTTCAAGGCAGAAAAAAATATACCTTTATTGTTCATACTCTACAAATTATGATCTTGCATGCATACTCGCTAACATTCTTTGACAATAATTTCACATAGTTGCAATCAAAAGAAAAATATAAATTTTATCACTCCCATTTTAGGGTATTTTTAAAATGTGTTTAGTACAGGGTCTACAGGGTCTCGCTACTTAGGTTGAACTCCTAGTGATCCTCCTCTTTACAGCCTCCCAAGTGCTGGGATTACAAGCACATGCCATCATGCCGAGTCTCAATTGCCATCTTAGCATGCTCTGGGGGTAGGGCTGGCATGGCATGCTGGGGATCAAACCCTGGTCCCTGCAGGCACTTTAATCTGCTGAGCTACCTGGCTGGCCCATTTTAGTTTTTAACGTTGTATTATAACAATCCCTTGCTCATAGTCAGCAGTGACCATCCTAAGTATAAACTTTCCATTGGGTGTACGTTCTTACAAAAAAATCCTACCACACTCATCCATGTGTGTAGCAGTTCTTCCTCTGGCAGAATTCTTTGTGGCTAAGAGCAGGTTCAGCATTGCATTGGGTGTGAACAGCATCTTGGCCCTTGCTTTCTAAAAAGGTAGTAATGACTTTCACTCCCTGTGGTGTGGAGAGTAATGACTTCACACTTAGTGGAGCTGGAATACAGAAATACGTAGCAGTGTGAAGTGAGAGTGGCTCGTGAGAAATCAAGTAGAGATGCTGCCACTTCCCAAGATGCTCCAGCACCGGGCAGTCTATTCTGAATGGCCCCAGAGAGGCCAGCACCTCCACCTCTCTGTGGACTGATTTCTTCTCTTTTTGTTTATTATAAACTCGCAGAGAGGATGTTGTGTGGGACCAGTCCAGCCTGGCCTAACATTTTTCCATCAGAAGAGCTGAACTTCTGTATGTAAAGGACAGATAGAAGATGCCTGAGTATCTTTACCAAAAAAAATACACTATTTACAAGTGGGTTCTGATAATAGGATTAATAGGAAAAAGAAAATACTAGAAGAAATAGCTTTAAGTGTTTATTAATAGGTTCTTTAGGTATATGAAAACTGAAATTCCTGTAGCTGCAGTGAACTTTTGTTGGACAAGGTACAGGAGAGCTGTTACCATAGGTAATTCTGTGTTACTATGATACTATACTTGAAGCAGGGCAAGGGGACCATTTAAAAGGAACACAAAAGGGAACAGATCAGAGGTTCTTTTTTGTCATGTTCAGATTCTGTGTTTTAATAGGTCACTGGGAAAGGTTTTAAGCAGAGCAGCACCTAAGTTCCTATTTTCAGTACAAAAAAAGATTGCCTGGGCTGAGGATCTGAACTCACATATCAAAGAATACAAATGTCCCATAAATATATATTTTAAAAATCTCACACTGATGTAATTGAAGAAGCATGAATTAAAACTAGTAAGGTATCATTTTCCATGTATGGCTTTGGCAAAGTTATAAGACATTGCTGATCGCACTGTATCAGCCAGCTTGAGAACAGACTGGGAAACAGCCTCTCTCATCTGATGTTGCTGGCAGGATAAATCAGGCAATGGTTTTGGGGTACAATGTGTCAAGAGTGAGTCACTGAAATTGTAAAATGTACTTATCCTTGACTCTGCAATTTATCGACCTAGCAAAGGCTGGTAAGGCACAGAAGAATATTGCAAATATAGGGAAAGAGATATGTCACAAAGCTCCAGACTTGATAGAAGGGCATGTCCAGAAATAATTATAAATTGTCAGGAACTCAGCCTACATATATGCTTCCAGAAATATAATAAGATTAATGTATACAGTTGTTCCTTACAGATTGCGTATAATAGCAAAATACTGGAAACAAGATAAATGCAATCACTGGAGGAACAGTTATATAAATCATCATCTTTCTACACAGTGGGTACCAGGGAGCCACAAAAGTGTCAGCATAAGATTTATGTCTTCAGATATGGAAGGACCTTTAAGACACACAGTGTAAGGTGGGAGAAGTGAGATGAGTTATAGATAGTGTGTGTGTTATGATTCTATTGCATTGATTTTTGAGTGGATTGGATGTAATATATTGATGAATATGTATTTCTGAAAATTAGGAAAAATCCTCTTAGAATATGGTGACCCTCAGGGAATAGAACTAAAAATTCAGGTTGCATTTGATTTGAATTATTGCCATACATAGGAACAGTTGTAAAAGATACATTTCCACTAAATATTAGCTACACATCATCTTTGGATAATTTAATTGAGATTAATGTGCCATTCATTCTTCCAAGCTGTTTGCATTTATTGACTCACATTAATCGTTATAAACCAACTCATGAACTGGAGTTGGTTTTATTTCTGCTGTGTAGTTGAGGTAGCTGAGGCAGCGATGTTATGCAACTTTTCCCAACGTCACAGAGCTCCTAAAGACCACAGGTGGGATTTGGACTCTAGTACCCTGATATCTGAGCCCACTATACTTTTGCTCGATTACTTTTGATTTTTCAGTATTAAAACAAGAAATATTTTGCTAGAGTAAGGTCTTGGTAATGACCTACATGGTGTTACTTGTTATCCACTTGAGGTTCAAGCAGTGAAAGTTTTGTTAGTAAAGCCTTAAGTTGTTTCTGGGTCTGCTCAAGTAAGTGTGGACTTATTTCTAGCTTCATCTGAAGATGGTGAAACCATTGCACAAAAAAAGAGAACTGTCCTGGTATTTCTCTGGGGCTTGAGATGTCCCACCAAGAGCATGTGCTAAAGGCTTGGTTGGTCCCCAGTGTCCAGCACTACTGAGATGTGGAGTCCTTAAGAGATGGAGCTCAGCAGGAGGAAGTTAAGTCACTGGGGGCCCTTGGGGGAATATTGGGACCCACAGCCTTCCTGTCTCATTTTATTTCCTGGCCACCACGAGGTGAGCGATTTCTGTAACATACTGTCGCACCACAGACCTCAAAGCAGCGGAGCCAAGGAGCCACAGCCTCCAAAACTGTGAGCCAATAAAACTTTCTTGCTTATAGGTTGATTGATCTCAGACATTTTTCCCCAATGCCAGAAGGCCAACACATACCAATCATAGGCCCTCCTCTTTTCTCAATCCTGGCTTTGCTTTCTGAAAAAGAAACCCGCATGTTACCCCTTCCAGCCATGCTGTGAGCCCTGAGATCAGCCAGAGGTGAGGAGACACCCTCTGCTGTTTTCTCCTGTCTTCTGAAGCTTAGGCTTCTGATCTGGGCTTCTGGAATGCCCTGCTGTGTAGCTCTTGCTAGCGTCAGGTCATATGCCAAGGGACTCCAGCCTCTGACTCACCATGCCAGGCTTGGCCAGCAGAATACTGCAAACCAAGCAGCATCCAGGGCCAGCGTGATTAGATGAACACAGAGAAGAAATTTACTCCTTTTAGAATTATGATATGGAAAAACAATAGTATTTGATCAAAAGAACCTTCTGAGCAATGGATTATTTGAAAAATATAATGCAAGGAGCAGCTTTCTCTCTCTCTCTCTCTCTCTCTCTCTCTCTCTCTCTCTCTCCCCCCTCTCTCCCTCCATCCTTCTCTCTCTTCTTCTTCTTCCCAATCTCCCCCTCCTCTCTCCCTCTCCTGTGTCTCCTCTTTATCTCTCTTCTCTCTCCCCTCCTTTTCCTTCCTTCCCTCCCCTTCTCTCCAGATATCCCTCTCCCCCTTCCTTCCCTCTCTTCTCTCCCTCCCTCCGTCCTTCCCTTTCTCTTCTCTCCATCCTCTGTCTCTCCCTCCCTTCCCTTCCTCTGTCTCTCTGTCTCTCTGTCTGTCTCTCTTCCCCATCTATCAGTCCAGTGGTTCACAGCATCCCATTATCTGCTCTGGATTTCTCCTACAAAGTCTTTTTGTTTCGCACACACTTACCCAAGATCTCCTAAATGCCAAGCACAGAAAATTGAGAACTAAAGAAGCAGAGTCGCCCACACTGAGCCACACACTCAGAGAAGAAATAGAACTGGGAACCAATAATTAGAGTTTTGCAAGTTCAGTGATCATGAGGTGATACACAAGTTCTAGAAGCACAAAAGAAGTGATCTCTGAATGGTCTTAATTTAGTCCCACTTGCTAATCATTGCCCAAGAAAATGACCTGACTGTCTCCTTGGAGAAAATGCAAATGCTGTAGGTTAACGTAGCCCTTCACCTGTGCACCTGCACCTCCAAAAACTGTCTGACTCCTAGCAACAGTGGCCGCAGGGAGAAATATGGACTCCTTCCCACTGGGGTGCTCACACTCTGTAGCGGGTCACCATTCAGCCCTCCATTTGTTTGGGGGGCATTTTGTACCCACTGCGTGCTAAGTATCAAGTGCTTATGGAATGCTAAGTTCTAGGCCAGACACTCAAACACAAAGCTGAAAAAATATAGTTTCTTACTCAGAAATATGATTTGCATTCCTGGGTGTGCCCCAGTTAACGCAGAAGTAGTATAAATAAGAACCAGAATTTATAATAGATATTGGGAAATTGGGAAGAAGATGTTTAAATGAGATGGGGAACAAGGAATAGAATAGAAGGAAAGAATAGAAACAAAGCTTTTATAAATAAGGAATGGAAAAGGGGCTGAAGGAAGGGGAGGGGAGTGGGAAGACGGTGGCAGGATGTGCCAAGTACAGGTACAAATTCCCTCTGATGAATGTTACCATTATGCATAAGTAAAAGGTAGCAATAAAATTTAAAAATTCATAAGCAACAAGAAGTAGAGACAGCAGCTGAATATGGAGACGCAAAGGACTTTAGGGAGAGTCCATGGCAACAGGTGAAAGTGACAGGATGCTTCCTGAGCCGGGAGCTGTCCTCACTGCACCCCAGGCGTGAGCTTGTCTCAGCCCCAGCCATCCCACGAGCTGTTATTTCCCCCTCTTCTTCGCCATTGCGGAGCCTGAAACATGGGGCAGTTAGGTCATCTGCCAATACCCTGTCTTTGTTGGGAGCCAGGATCGGTCTCACTCACCCCAGAGCCTGCAGAACTTAGTGGCACCACAGTCATTACGGAGTGGCCAGAAGTGCAGAAGAGGGTATTCCAAGCCCAGCCAGCGTGATAAGTGAAGGACACAGAGGTGGAAAATCAAAAGTATGTCTTGGGGTTGGGGACGCTGAACAGTGTAGCATCTGCTCACATGCATGAGGCTCTGGCTTTTATCCCCACTACCGCAAAACACATCTACCTTAGACTTAGCTGGACTTAGGTCATCAGAGGGAAGTGCTGTGAGGCAGAAGCTGGAAATAGATCATGGGCAGTCCAAGAGACTGCAGACTTGGGCCTTCCTGCCGCTGGGGGTTTTGAGCAAGGAGGTGATATAATCACAGCTGGCCTTTGGGTGACTCACAACCAGGATGGGCACAGCAGAGCATCTGCAGGCGGAGGCCAGTGAAAAGGCTTTTGTGACCCTCTAGGCGAGAGGTAATTGGAGCCCCCATGAGCTAGGGCCCCAGAAATGAAGAGGAAAGACCCAGAGGAGACAGAAGTGGCTGGAACTGGAAAGGAAAATGTAGGAGTGAGAGAAAAGAAGGAACCTGAGATAGAGTTTTGGGCTCAGGTGATGTGATTGGTAGTTATTTTGTGATAGGCATGGTTAAGAGTTGAAGTTAGGAGATTTTAAAAAGGACATTCTGGGGAGATAGCTCAGTGGTCTAAGTTCCTGCCTAGCAAGTGCAAAGACCCGTGTTTGATCCCCAGTACCACATGCCATGCAGCCCACACACACACACTTGCTGGCCACAGAAACCAGGCGTGGAGGTGCATGCCTGTAATTCCATCTTTTGGGAGGCTGAGACAGGAGGATCACTGTGAGAATTTAAGGGATGGGTGGGTCATCAGCCCATGGCACCATCAGGAGGAAATGGAACCTTTAAGAAGTAGAGTCATAGTGGGATAAATCAGAGAGTATGCCCCATTGTCTTGGGTTTCTAAGGCTGCTTACTGTTAGGCTGGGAGAGAGAACCTGTCCCCTGCTGTTCCCTGGATGTTGGTGTTGCTGACAAGCTTTGTCATTTCTTGGCTGGTTCATGCACTGCTGCAGTCATATATGGAAGGACCTTCAAGATGCACAGTTAGGCAGGAGAAGTGAGATGAGTGCCATATTCAGAATGCACTCTCCCTGAACACACATCTGTTCCAATTTCCCTTTCCTACAGAAACTGGGGTTTTGATCCCCAGCACCACAGACTGTGCCAGCCCCAGAATCCCAGCACTGAGGAGGCTGAAAACAGGAGGACACTATGACCCTGAGCTGCGTAGTGAGACCCTGTGCCAAACACATTGCAAAAGAAAGGAGAGAGACAGACAGACAGACAGACAGACAGAGAAGCTGAAGTCTGACTGTTCCAGCATGACCACACCCTAATCCGCCTAGCAACATCTTTAGCAACCCTTCCTCAGGCCACACTCTAAGAAGCTGGGGATCAGGAGACCGTCATGTGGATCTTGTGGAATACCCTGACTCCATGACACCTGGAATGAGACGAGAGCTCCTTGCTCTCAAAAGATGACTTGGTTGGTCTTGTCCGTAGGCATCTGATAGAGATTTGTGGGCAATTTATTGTTGGCTTTAAAATATTCTCCAATCATTTGGAGCTATGGTCTGTTGACAAGTCATTACTGGATCTGCAAATATTCTTAATCAGCCAAAGGAGGTCAGGGCATGAGTTATGCCAATGCTGGGCACCTTCTCCTGGCTCTCCAGCTCTAGGGCGCTAGTATTCCCTCACTGAGGCATCATTTTGGAAAAGTAGCTCACTAGCTAGGAGCACATGCCTGCTAGTGAGGCGACTGTCCCTTGGGCGTAAGCTGTCTGAGAGACAGAACAGGTGAAGGTCAGAGATTGCGCTGGGAACCCACAGGACATTCAGGTGCAGACAGAGCCCCACATTTAGGCCATTCTGAAGTGACTTGTGTCCATTTTGGTCTAGATCAAAGTTCAGGGTTTTCCTCATATAAAAAAAAAAAAAAATAAACAATAAAAACAACTCAAGAACCCCCAGGCCACACTGCATATATCTAGTGGCTGGAGGACCCGGCTTCATGGAAATGGATAGGTGCCCATGAATGATAAATTCTGCCCTAGGTCTTTATAATTCAGATCCAGTACCCCCTAGAGAGCCCTTTGGTGGTGTTGCATTTTTGTGTGGGTGTATTTACATTTACACCCCATTGGTGTGATTTGCCAGAGCTTGAGGCTGGTAGCTTAAATCCTTTCCCTTCAATTTCAGTTTGCATCGCCCTCCCAGCCTCTATATCCTTGAAAACGAGCTTCTCTGAGCTCCTCATTAATTTTTCACTCCTCTCGCTGGCGGAGACTTACAAATATACGGCAGTAGGATTTTAGGCCAAAGAACACTTGGCAAGCCACTGCTGCATCCAGAAAAGTGTTTCAGGAACAGCCTCCAGGGATTTTGACAGGTAAATGCCCCATACCTGCTTGTGCTCTAATTATTCCCATGAGACCTTGAGAAAGTTGCTTGATGTCCCACAATCAGGACATGCAGTGACTCACCCTTCTTTTAATTGGATGTTAAACTAAGAGTAATGATATGATATATTAGGAAGATCAACCCTGGCCTGGATGTACAACCAGGTATATGACCTTAGGCAAGTGAGCAGAAGCTTATCAGTTCATCCTGAGAATGTGTATTACACTAAACCATCTAAAAGAACTGCATTACATATAACCTTTCTCATATTTGGACAGTGGCCAGGTATTATTCTGTACAACTTAAAAAAAAATCATTTAACAAATGTTCTTCGGTGTCATTGTCCCTTTAGCCAGCACAGGATCTGGGTACTGGAGGCCTAAATAACTCAGCTGCACCAGCTGTAGGTAAGAAATGTGCCATGTGGAAATCTTCCACATCCAGTAGGTCTGCTTCCTGCTCCATCGTGAGCTTGGATGCTGTCTCCTGGACCCACCCATCCCACACACACATCGCTCCTGACTTAGAAGATTTGAATGTGTTTCTGTAAGGGAACTTTGAAAAAGTTATTTCAGCAGTTGCAATTTGGGGTTTTATAAGAGAAGTGTGGGGCAGAGGCCTCTGTAATAAGGTTGGAAACTCAGTAATCCACGAACAAGACCACCTGGCAGATTGACCCCCATCAAAATTTTTACCCATCTGGTTTAATTTTCAGTAGAGTGTGGACAAGTTCCACATGGGATAATTTACATTGATTCAGTCCACTTCCTGGCCACACCAGTGGTGCGGTGGTTTCTTTCTGCAGAGTCTTCTGAGATGAGGTTGTCTTCTGAGTACTTAGGTGGGGCTGGGGGTGTAGCTCAGTGGCACAATGCCTGCGTGGCAAGCGTAAGGTCCTGAGTTCAATTCCTGATACTAAGAAAAGCAAACAAACCATTGCTGAGTATATAGATGGCCTTCCAAGAACTAATTACTGAAATGCTCTGTGAATGAAACAAGAAAAAGCTAGAGTTTGTTACCTTGCACCATCTGTATCTGCCATGCAGAGGTCATTCTCGTGGGAATGAATCTTCTACTACCCAGTGGAGGAGAAAGCAACTAGATGTCAGGGTTTAAGTGGCAGCATAATGGGAGAACACTCTCCACCAAAATTGTATGTCATCCTTAGTACTTTTTGCAAAAGAGAAAAAGGCTCTAATGGCTTGCTTCTATGACTAATAGAATACCAAAGGGATCTTCAGGCTAAGCAAAAATGAGAATACTTTCAGGAAAATGTAGCAAGTAGGCACTTAGAGTACAGACAATTTGTTACATCAACACTAAATCAAAATGTGTTGAATAACAATGCATTATTCATGGGAGCAGGGAATAGTATAGAGTACAGTGCTTAAAATGCTGGATGTAAGAGCCCTGAGTGTCACTGTTGTTATGTCCTCAAGAAGGTGCTTCATAAAACAATGGGCCACGGCAGAAATTACTATGTGTGGAGCTCTGCAAGCATTTTGAATCCTTGGCATAACCCCACTGTGCTTCCCAAATTGGCTCTACTTGTAGATGAATTGATGAATTCCCCTGGAGTTTGGTCTCCTGCGTGAAGTGAAGCATTCGGGATAGATGGTCTCTGAGGCTCCAAACAGACACCTAATATTCTCTAGTTTTGCAGCAACAAATCTAGAGAAAAAAATGCGCCCAATTTTGCTAAGCATTTTTTCCGTTGCATTCCAATGTAGTGGCAGCAGAAATGATAAACCAGACATTTACTCTGTTAGCAAAATATCCTTCTTTGTACAATACCCTCCCCAACCACTGCTCCGGGAAGTATTTTATGATGTTTCTAAAAGCCGGTTTAAATGGGAACTCTAAAGCAAGTAGAGCCCATTGTTTTATGAAGCACCTTCTTGGCTTTCCTCTTTAAAGGCAGTAGCAGGGCGCTTCCTAACAGGGACATAGGAGTATGATGGCAGATGCTGTCCCTCTCATCACTGCTAGTTTCTCTCTTGTTTAACAGTTCACCAAGCTCTACTCCTGCTACACTTTCTTTGAAGCAATAAGAGGGCTCCATACTTAATAGGAAAGAACAATGAGTGGCTCAGATAGCCAGACAGGCTCAGGAACAGACTCTGGAATTTCACTGATGGTCCCTTCTTCTCTGTGTGGTCCACCTCCCACTTCACTTCTCATGACACCTTCATCCTTTTTCTTTTGCATTTTTGCATGTCTTCTCCTCTCTCTCTCTTTTCCTTCTCCTGTATTGCACCAACCAAGGCTCTCATGGTCATGATGTTGCTCTGGAGATGGCTGACTCTGGGTGGTATTGTATGTCCTATGTGATATTAGCCAACAATTTTGCACCCAGTTAAACCACCATTCAGGTGACATAAAGGTATGCTTAAATCGTGCATAAAATTCTAAAACAATATTGCTTCTAAGAAATGTGAAGGGTGATGTGAAGAAGTGTGAAGTAGCCTCAGAAAGAAAGCCAGAAGCCAGGGCAGAGGAGGAGAATGTGCAAACAGTAATGAGTAAAGACACGGTAGCATTTTATAAGTGCAGATGGGTGTGCATTGTTCAGAAAGAACCGATATCATTCTTATGAGCAATTTGATGATTGTTTTTTCAAAATGGCAAGCCTGGTATACATAAAGCAGGAGGGGGTGATCCGAGTAAAGGAGCTCTAAGCAAACTATTATTCTGGGGAATAAAAAGGTAGGAATACATTCTGAACTTTATAAACCTATTAAATATGTCAGGCTGCCACTGAAAGAGAAGTACAGGATAATGTATAACTGAAACTTACAGGGGGAAAGGAAGAAAAGAGGAAACTTTAGCACTTAAAGGGAAGGTGATAAAGAAGAAAAAATAGTTTGGAAGTCATGGTCATTAGCATTGAATAATAAGGTGGAAATAAATCCAAATATATCAATAATTAGTGTACAGTAACCTTTCGTATATATCCAGTTAAAAGGTTGATATTATAAAGACTATACAACAAAATTCAGATATATCCTAGTTAGAAAAGCACAACGAGGGTTAGGGAGATATCTTGGCAGCATAAACTGGCCTGGAAAGCACAAGGACCCGAGTTCGATCCCCCAGTACCACCTGCCATGCTGGTCCCAAAACTCAGTGTGGTGGTGCATGCCTGTTATGCCAGTACTAAGGAGGCTGTGACAGGAGGGTCACTGCAAGTCAGAACTGCATAGCGAGACCCTGTATCAAAAAAAAAAGTACAGAGACAAAGGCTATAGAAAAGTTCAAAATAAAAGGGCATAAAAATATATCAATCAATATTTTAAAAGGGAATGACAGTTTACATCAACATCATGCAAAATAAATGTTAAATGAGAAATGTTTCTAATAGGAGTTTGTGTATGGATAAAAGGAATAATTCAAAAAATGAATATACATATAGATAACTCCATAGTCTCCAAATGTGTACAGCAGAAGTTGGGAGAACTGTGAGGATGGGTAGATAAGTGGACTCATACGTGCCTCTCAAGAGCTGCTGGATCAGGCAGACCAGAGGAAGTCAGGATAAAGAAAATGAGAGTCCACAATTAACGAGCTCTGAGAAAGCCAACCCCATCATAAGACTAGAAATTTAATGATACATATTTTTATAAATGCAAGGATTATACTCAATATTAATACATCTTTAGAATTGATCAAAAATATTTCATGTCAAACTCATGTGAGCTACAGCATATCCTGTATGTAAAGGAAAAGGTGTAACCTTCAAGATATATCTTGCAAAAGAAGACTGAAAGAAGCCAAAGCTAATAAACCTGAAAAGTATAAAAGGATAAGTTCATAAAATCTAAAAATAATAAAAGACTTCTAAGATCGATTAAAAACCAGGGAGAACTCAGCTATCTAAGTGAGTGCCTGACCAGAGCAAGGACCTGAGTTCGATCCCCAATACCACATGCTATGCTGGTCCCAAAACCAGGCATGGTAGCACACACCTGTAATCCCAGAACTGGAAAGGCCGAGACAGGAGGATCACTATGAGTTGGAACTGTGCACTGAGACCCTGTATCCAATAAATAAAGAAATAGCATTTTTTTTAAAAAAAATGATTTTATTGAGAAACAAATAGCAAGGAGACAGTTTCACAGCCGATTACTAGCACATTTTCAATAATTAATACATTGCATATTGTTGTCTTAGTGGTTATTCACTGTACAAGATGCAGACATGATCTCCTCTCTCAAACATTATTAGAACAAACCTCTCTATTCATTGAAGAGAATGGAGCTGTGTATCTATCCTAACTATTTTGAGTATACAGATACAAAATGGTCATTCATTTCTATCCCACTTTTTTGGTTAGTTTTGTCAGAGATGGACATTCCATTGTCATTTAAATACGATAGTACATGAATTCAGCAAAATATTCCAATATTCCAATATAGTCCAGTAGTCCATAGTAGTAGTGGGTTTTCCATAAGACTGGCAATGTCCAAAGTTGTTGACTTGAGACTTTTACAGTTCAGTGTATTAATATGGCTTTGCTTTTTATACTTCATTTTCATACATTTCTGCTGGATGGTTAAGACCAAGATAAATAAAGCAAGACTTATCTAATAAGAAATATAACTTTTGTATTTGACAAGGTCAGTAAAACCCCTGAAGCCTTGTACTGCAGTTTGTGGATCCTTTGTCAGTGTCAGCCATGTGGATGAGTCAGGGCCATTGTTTGACCAATTTGCTCTCTGTGAAAGCCTGAGAGAATGTTTTCTCTCCATGTGACTCTCCTTAGGCTTGATAAAAACCTAACAAAATTACCAAAAATAAAGAAAACACACATTTTAAAACTACAAAATGTGAAAAGAACATAAATATAAAGTACAATTTTTAAGATTATTCATAGCACATTTTATTTTATTTCTATTTAGAAGAGTTTATTGAATGTCATTCTTGCGTCACATTTAGCAAAGAATAGTTTTTTCCTGATGGCATACTTTCATTTTATGTTATGTATGTTGTTAATGTTTTTCATAGTAAAAATACAATTAAGTATGAAATTAGTAAGTATAAAACTTCATGCTGCAGAAAAACAAGTCCAAAAAGTTAATATATATCTCTAGCTCTCGTAGCACGTTTCCTATGTAAATCCTATCTAAATACAATTTTAGAACCATATTTAAATATATTTTATGATTTGTTAGCGGTCGGCGTCCATTCTTCTGTCTCATAATCTGCTCCTTTGATTTAAATTGATAACATTTGTTAGGAACCACAGAATGCATTATGGCAACTATTTCTCAAGGTTTGAGGAATCTAGTCCATAGTTTCCTGAGATTTCTGCTCCACTGAAGTCAAAACCAGGACTTTCTTTCTGGAACCTTTCCAACGTAAACTTTCGCTGCCTTTGGTCCTGCACCCACGTATCAGCAGCAGATTGAGAGTCTGCAAGAGAAGTCCAGCAGTCTGCTGCCTCTCTCTTTGACTTAGTAAGAACAATGCGGACCATTTTTCCATCCTCGAAAGTCCATGTTCCCTCATCAGCTATGGTAGAATCAAAGGCTCTCACAGCCACCGCGGCCAGCACCTAATGCCGGCTCTGCAGGCCGCGCTGGATGTCCTGCGCGCGTGCTCGGCAGCACCTGAACTCCACTGAACTCTACTCCAGGGTCTGGGACCCCTGGCCCCACGGCACGCCTCACAGAACCACCCCACTGCGCTGCTCCAACGGGCGCATGTCCTGCAGCACAGTCCACCAGGACCCCTGCGCACGCCCCCAGCCCTGTGCACGCCCTGCCCGCCAGCTCTTCCGCCCTGCGTGGAGCATGCACCCAAGCCCGAGCTGGGGTCTCAGGGTTCCCGTTTTTCCCCTTCTAGCTACATTTAGAAAGACACCAGCAGGACAACTTTAAAAGAACTGAAATCCAGAAAGGGTGGCATTCAGACAGTGGCAGGAGACCGTAGGAATGAGTGACTCAGGAACACTTTACACACTCAACCACGTGATGCCAAAATGCCATAGTACATTTCAGGCATACATAATGATGACATTCATTGTAGGGAATTTGTAACTGTATATATCTCTTGATTCCTTTTTTCCCAATCTCTTCCCCTCCTTTCAACACCTTTCTCCCCCCTCAAGAGAAACAGAATAATACTATTTTTTTTTCAAAATTTTAAAATCTAGATTAAGCAGTAAGCTTCCTAGGAGATAATATAGATTGCCCAGATAAACCCAGGATCAACTAGAAAATTTGAATAAACCATAATCTGTATGCAATTAAGTCAGAATTTAAAAACCTTTCTTCTTTTCTCAAACATTTTAAAATTGGGGTATGATTTACAGATAGAATTCATGTGTCTTAGTCACTTTCTTATCTCTGGGACAAAATCCCAAAGTCCACAGCGTAAAGCAGAGAAGTGCATTTGGGCTTGCGGTTGTAGTCTGTGGCTGTAGTCTGTAGTCTCCTGGACCTGAGGCAGGAGCTGCGTAGTAGAAGGGTCTGGCGGAGGAAGCACTCACCCCTCGGCAGCCAGGAAGCAGAGAGCGGATGAATGGGGCCTGCGGGTGGGGAGTGGGGGGTGGGGATAGGAAGGGCCCCTCGGTTCCGCCCTCCCTGGCTCACCTCCAGCCAGGCTCTGCCTCCTGGAGGCACACTGAGCTGTGGATTCATCAGTGGATTGACGACTGACGAGCTAGCACCTCACAACCCAGCCACCTTCCATGTGCCCGACCTCTGAACACATGAGGCCTTGGAGGGCCTCCTGAATCCAACCGTAGCCTCATCCATTTTCATGTACAGTTCTATGAGATCTCACAGACATGCACAGAAGGAAACCCGCACCACAACCAAGGTGCGTCACAGCTCTTTGCTCTATAAAATTGGCTCACACCCCTTTGCAAACTGCTCATCCTCTCACCCCAGTCCCCAGTAACCACGGATCTGCTTTCTACCCCTATACTGCCATTTAGTCTGGAATGTGACATAATAGAATCACATGGATGTAGCCTTTCAAGAATATGTTTCAGATTTATTCATAAAACGGTATGTATCTTCGGTTTATTCCTTGCTGTGTAATACTCTTTTCTATGGATATACCACAGTTCATCCCTTTTAATATTGAAAGACTTGTGTTTTGTAGTTTGGGGCCATTATTTAGAAACATGTTTTCATTTCACCTGGGTTAATAACTGTAAATGAGATTACTGGGATGTGGTAGGCTATATTCAACTTTATAAGAAATTGATGTCTGTTTTCCAAATTGATATATTTTGTGTTCTTGTAAGAAACATTTAATTTCGCTTTCTCTGCATGATTGTCAACACTCCCTATGATGAATTTTTATTTTTGGACATTCTAGTGGTGGTTTAACCTTATATCACTCTAAGTGATTACTGTTGTTCTTTTCATGAATTTATTTGCAATTTTATATCTTTGCTCAAATTTTTTTTGTATTTTTCTATCATGGAGTTTTCAAGCTGATTTATTTATTCTAGGTAAAAATGACTTACAAAATTTAAAATCATCCTTTAAAAAATAAAAAAGTAGTAGACCTAAGTGATTGTTAAGCCAAATTCTATTCAAATCATACAGAAAAATTATAAATTTTACCAGAAAATATAAAATGAGGTAATGGTTATGTTATAATCATGGTACTAGACCAGCCAGTCAGTGCAAGAAAGGAAAGTTTCAGGACCAGCCAAATAGCTCAGCGGATTTTTTTTTTTTTTTTTTTTTTTTTTTTTTGGTGGAACTGGGGATTGAACTCAGGCCCTTGCGCTTGCCAGGGAACTGCTTATTCCATTGAGCCATCTCCCTGGCCCAGCTCAGCAGATTAAAGAGCCTACAAGCAGGCTCAGGGCCCAGGGGTTCGATCCTCGGGCCTGCCCTCGGGCCCCGTCCCCACGTGCTGAGATGATGACTGAGACAAGCACGGCCTGTAATCCCAGCTCTCGGGAGGCTGTAAACAGGCAGATCACTACAAGTCTGATCTAGTAGTGAGACCCTGAACACCCTGTAGACCCTTCCCTAAAATACAAAGAAAAAAAAAGGGAGAGAGAAAGGAAAGTTTCTTGAGCACTCTTACTTATAACATAGACTAAATCCAGTGAAACCAAATTTAACAACTGAGGTGAACATATCATGTCTAAATGGGACTTAGCCAAAGGTAGATCCCCTCACATTAAAAAATTAATTAATATAAATTGCCATACGTCCATATCAATAGGAAACTCAAATAATTAGTTCAAAAAAAGGAAAACCATACTTGATAAAATTAAACATTCACTCATCTTTGCTTTTTTCATTTTTTGTTTGTTTGTTTTTTGTGAGACAAGGCGTCACTATGCAGTTCTCTCTGCCCTTGTGCTCACTTTTGTAGCCCCCAGGCTGGTCTTGGATTTGCAGCGATGGTCTTGTCTTAACCTCCTGAGTGCTGGTATTACAGGCATGGGCCACCACACCCAGTCCCAGGGCACAGTGCACCTGGGGATCCAAGACCAGGGATCCAAGTATTGTCCTTGTGCTTTCCAGATAGGTGCTTATGCTTCTGAGCTATCCCCCTGGCCTCCATATTATTGAAAGGAAAAGAAAGTCATAGCAAATTACAAATAAAAGCCGATATTTTTATTCTGGTAGAGAGTACTTCCAAAAAGTGCCATATTGAATAATGAAATCTTCTCTTCTGACAGTGGAAAGGAAAGAGTATTCATTCTTTTTTTTTTTTTTTTTTTTTTTTTTTTTTTGTGGAACCAGGGATTGAACTCAGGCCCTTGCACTTGCCAGGGAAGTGCTTATTCTACTGATCCATCTCCCCAGCCCCAGAGTATGCATTCTTATATTATCTGTTTCTCATAGTTTTGAAGGCTCTACCCAGAAATGCTATGCATGTCTTCACAGAGAATAAAGGAGATGTTACAGGCAGACTTAGGCTTGGCATGTTTTCTATGAGTGGAAAATTAGTTTTTTTTAAGAATAAAATTTGCATACATCCGCCAGCTAAAAGTGATAAGAAAACATAATTTGTGAAGACATTCTGTTCTTGACAGCCAAAAAAACCCCACCAAAATTCCCACCAATCAAATAAAAAAGGCAAAGAGTCAGAACTGTGATTCTGGTTTCTCCATTTCACACCTTCAAAGAGTTGAGTCTTAGGAGAAATTCGGCCTCTCTGTCAGAGCCCCTCATACAAGTACCTGCATGAGCTTCCGTCCTTCTGGCATGCCCGTGTAATGCTTTGCCAAATCTTTGTTGAGAAGATACTAAAGAGAGTCTGTTTTAGTGACTCTCTTTGGTCTAGTTTTTAGTGGCTGAGCAGGTTTCCCTTTTTAGATCTGGAAGGATTCCTTCCAAAAACTTAGCTCTTTGGGATCTTCTAACACAGGTAAAATAGTCTTTGTTTTGACCGTGATTTCTATAGGAAGCACTTTGTTTTCTTTTTCTTTTTCCCTGTCTTTGAGTCTCGTCCCTTTGGTCGTCCCCACAGTCATCCTGAAGAGCGCCCTTCTAAAATGAACTTCATCACTGGAACAAGTGACTCACTTCTGCAGGGAGACGCCACTACAGTGCCATGCGCCACACAGCATTTGCTCTTGAGAACAAGGCACCATGCTCCTCAGCTCTGTCTGTTCTGAGCCTAGCGGATTGTCCTGAAAGGAGCGGGTACTGATTGTATTTTGCAGGGTCTTATACAAAACCTCAATGCACAGAAAATAAAAACTATTTTAGGGTCCTACATTTTGGAAGTACTCTCTACCAGAATAAAAATATCAGCTTTTATTTGTAATTTGCTATGACTTTCTTTTCCTTTCAATAATATGATGAGTGGGGACCAGGGAGATAGCTCAGAAGCATAAGCACTTTTCTGGAAAGCACAAGGACCCTACATTTAGGAGAAAAGTTACCTTGCATTTGAGGTT
>PVKA01027390.1:0-30599 GCA_004027165.1 Ctenomys sociabilis
AGTATGAGAGGCATGTTAAACTGTGTGGAAAGAAATACGAATGGGTTATAAAATTTGGGAGGGAAAATGATAAAGGGAAAAATGCAGTCCCCAATCTTCCAGATGTCAAATGCTCCCAGTTGGTGTCCCCTGAAATCAAAGAATGAATTCCAAAGGATAAAAGAGATTATTATTAGGAAAGGTTATTTTGAGTAAATACAGGAGGGGTTCTGGAGATGGGTGTCTCCTGAGGCTGCTTCACCAATGATGTTTTATAGACCAAAAATTATAAGATAAGTACAAAATCTTAAGGGCAATGTGGGTCTAACTATAATCAAAAAGTAAGACGACAAGCATAGCTCCCCAGCTAGTAGTAACCCAATAGGAACAGGGTCACATAAAAAAGGTTCGTGCAAGGCAGAAAGGCATTTTGGGAAAGGATAGGGCGGAATGCTCTAGTCGCCCTGCTAGTTACAGTGTAAATCCAGGCTACTGCTTCTGCCTGAGAGGAGCACGCAGGCCTGGCCACAGCCTCGTCCTCTGGAGGCCTGCCTTCCTCGGATGTGCCGCAAGCCACAATTTGGATGGGTTTATTTTTTTCTGCTGACTTCCTTGAGAGGCCAGTCCCTCTCTGAATGAATATTAATTTTTGCCTAACCTAGCAGCTCATAATAAAAGAGCAAAATTTCCATTATTTTGAAATGAGATATACACAGGAAATAGTAAGAACCAGAAAACAGTTGATAAATTATTTGAAAGTGAAAACTGACGGAAGCAGATTTAGCATATTCTAGATTATCCTGCCTTAGGCAACTCCGACAGATGTAACGACAGACTTCCCAATTAAGGGAAGAGAAATTACACAGCAATCCATGATTGTCTTTGAATAAATCATTTACACATCCCAAAGATATAAGGATGAAAAGGATCCATGCATTGACCACTAATAGTTACTTCATGAAAATAGTAAGAGACAAAATTTAAAAATCATAAAAATGAAAAAAATACTATTAAGAATGAAGCTGTAGGCTGAGATAAACAGTTGATAATGAAGCTAAATATTCAAATATGGGACTGGTAAATCTGGTGGCCTTAGAAGAAAATAGCAATAGAAATACAGGTAATATAACCAGCAGGGCCCTTATGTTTTTTAAATCCATACTTAAAACATGTTATTATGAAAAGACCAAAAGTCAAAGTTAGAGTGAAAAATAAGCTAAAGAAAATGAAAATACTACAAATGGGTGACATCTGACAAGACTTCATGTCAGTAACTCAATGTGCCAGAAGTTGTATTTTCAAATCTTAGAGAAAAATAATTTTCTACCCAAGTCAAATTTCAAGTGTGAGGGTAAAGACAAGTATTTTAGATACTTGGAGTTTTCTGTCACACACATTTACTGAAAAAGATGACTACAGAATGTACCTCAGCAAGAAAGAATCAAAGCGTTGAGGAGGAACTCTGCTCAAAGCAAGCAGCAAGGCATGGTGAATTAATGAGTATGGACTATTTTTACAAAACTGTATTTTATGTTTAAAGTAAACTTGTAACAAATTGTAAAAACTGTGAAAAATTATTGAGATGAAATATATATACAAATTAAGGAAGGGGATTGCAATTATTATCACATTCTAAAACAGAAAAACAAAAAATCAGTTTGCAACAAATATTTTCCATGAGATCATAGAAAATAGACTTTAGTTCAGAGTGCAGCATCGACTTGCTTTGAAGAAACAGAGATAAATTAGATTTTGTGCAGAAGCTTCAAATTTTTATACCTTGTATTTTATTTGTGATTAAAAAAATATCAGACTAAAAGAAATGGGATTGAAACTTGAAATAATTTTCTTGGGAAAATTCTCAGAGTGTGGTGTGCCTTGGGGGTGGGTGATGGTATGTTCACATGGACAACAAACTGTATTTCACACATACAAATTTTGGAAACATTTTAATTATTTGCACTTGCTACCACAACCTCACTGATTCTCGACTAGGTCAGGTGTGCATATCGCAAATGGCCCAGTCCTTCTTCCCACCCGTTGTTCTGCTTCCTGGAGCTTAGGAATTCCACATCCTCTAGGTTTGCTGTGAGAGCTCTCAGTCCTAACCATTCATTATCCTGGCCAACAACTGCCCAGCAAAAGTGGCTCCAGCTTAACAGGAAGATGCGGAGTCTGTATGTATGCGTCTTGGCTTTTAAAATTACACTTGAAGTTGAATAAATCATTATAAGCTTAGAACTTGATTCATTTACTGTCTGCTTGAAAGTCTTTTTTAAAATTAAAACCTCACTACACTACATTTTCAGAAATACAAATATTCTTGGCTTTGCAACATTCTGAACTCCACACTTACTTTTTAGAAAGCATGGTTGAAAATAATATAAAATTGAAGAAAAATTTTTGTAAATCCAAATGTCAAGGCACAGGAGTCTTACTTGCTTACATGATGTTTTATGGATTTTTACTTTGTTCTTAGGGACCAAATAATAATTTATGTATTTGACATAAAATATAATGTGATGTGATATCGATGCGTACTTCATTGGATGAATTATTTCCCTAGGAATCGTTGTAAACAACAACTCTTGAGCCACGCTGCCCTGCGCTGGACATCACTGAACCTTCCTGCCAGGTTAGGTCTAACCCTGTGTGGCGCATTTTAGTCAGTTATCAGCAGCTACCATGCTGAAGTGTGAAGTGAGAAAACGTTGCTTGAGTGCCTATCATGTCATCTCACATATGGCTTTCTAATTTAGTCGCATGCTAAGTTGGACTCTTGCCTTTCAAATTAGTTTAATTCAAAGTAATAATGAGCAAAAATAAAAATCAGAACCCAGTGATGAAAATGAGAATTTTAGCAGATATTTGATTAAACATCAAACTAACCAATAGTGGGCTTTAAAAAAAATTCTCCATCATTTGCCCACTACCTGTTAGGAGGTTTGGTTTAGTGACTATTTATATTTAGTGCTCCTTTTCCTCAGGATCCAAGACGCTGTCACTGTTGTTATGGCTTGTTTCTCTTTCTGGAATCTAGAAAGCAGCGGCAAGATCATTGACTAGGTTTCAAGAAAGATAGTCACAGGCTTTCACAGTTCTTGATACAGAAATCAGAAAGTGTTTTCTTTTGGGATGGAGCCTGACTAGAAAGAGGTTTATGGGAAAATTCTCTGGTAGAGGAAATGCATTTTCTTATTTTCTCTGGTATGCAAAATTGTCACAACTAACATTTAAGAATTACACGTGTTTTGCATGAAAATTGTCCACTGATTTTTAAAAAACTTCTCAACAGTACTTTCTCTACTAAATAGCATTATACCAGTCCTTCTAAACAAATATAAAATTATTGGAATTAGTGCTAGTGCATGCACACATTAAGGGACAAAAATTAGTCATTTATTCATACAAGTGGTTAGAAAACAACAATTTCCAAATAAATTATATGAGTGACAATTGAGAAGAAGACAAATGTCAGTTTGATATGAAAACTTCAAATGGTCAAATTGTTATAAGCATTAATATTTATTGTTTCGGTTTTACAAAGTGTATACAATTCTTAACATAAATATTTCAACCAAGATTCTTAATGTGAAGCTACAGAAAAACACCAAGAAAATATATTTGTAAAGTTATGCAAAATTTACCAAGAACAAACTGATATCACATTTAAAAAAAAAAAAAGTAGTAATGATTTCACACTGGAAAGAGAAGAAAAATGTATTACTTTAAAAGTCAAAAGAAATTGTTGCTAAGCACCTAACTTCTTTGAATTAATGTTTAGAGACATAAATAAAATATTTCCATGAACTTATACAGGCATCCCCAGCCATGATGGACCAGGAGCCAGGTGTAACAGCAGGAGGTGACGGGTGGCCTTGTCCACAGCTCCTGAGAACTTACTCCTGTGCCACACACTCCTGTGAAGCATGGAATATTTTACTATTTTAAAAATTCCTACAGCACAAAGGAGTTACAGAGGGGGACTGGGAACACAGAAAATATACTGAAAGTGAGGAAGGAAGTTCGAATGAACACTGCGTATCTAACATTACAAATGTTTTTAAAAAAATAATTTAGAAAGTAATTATCCACTTAAATTTACTTTGTTAAAATGTTTCCATGTCCAAAATTGAAAGAAAACATTTAGAATTATTTTGCAATTATACCCAAAATAGGTGATATTGATTGTGTTAAAATCATTCTAATAAAAGTGCCTTACAAGAAACATTAAGGAGTGCTGCTTAAAAGCCATTTGCTACCTTTTCATTGTTTCTATTCATTATATTCACGTAACACTATGGATAATTACTGCTGACTATATTTCAAAATAAAATCTTTTTTTTAATAGACATGGACCGTATATGTGGAATTGACCAATGAAAAGTTGTATGACTTCTGTTTTGGGGTTGAGTGCCAGAAATATTGGAAGCTCCTGTTCTAGTCAGGCTAGCGTATAATATTTAAATTTTTAAGAAATAGGACAGTGCTATAGGAAGTTAACTCTTTCATCAAAGTTGTGCCACGTATAGCTTGAGTAATGCTGACATTTTAAATACTGTAACCAAGTGACTGCACATTCACCCAAAAATAGTGACATCTTGTGAGTCTTCTGCTCACAATTCCCAATAAATAATGGGCTTCTTACTTCGTCCAAGGTATTTTTCCTTGTTAGCATCATCCTACTCGCAGGAAACTAGATCATCTGATCAGCACTTTTCTGGAAGGGTTTCCTACCTGTTTGGTTTGGTTCTGGAGTCTCTGTGGTATGCAGAGGGACAATGTGGGGCCCAAGCCACTACAATGGCTGAAGCAGAAGTCCTTGCTGCTGGTCCAGGAGCAGTGTCTTGGCTTCCAAGGAGAGGGTGAGGAGTCCTCTGCTCCTCAGAGTTCCACTAAGACATAGTGCCATGCGAGGAAGGCCTGAGATCTCTGTTACAGCATTTTATAGGAACATTATTTTCACTTCTCAGTTTCTATACATATTTTCCACACATACAAAGTGGTGGAGAGTGAGATAATCTACAACACATGCTGTGCTCAGTAGTGTGCCTCTCCTGTTGCTTCAGGGAGAAATGCCATCATCCCTTGATCTGTATTGCTGATTTTACTTGTCATGATGGAAGTTAGAAATGACCTTGAGGTTGGGCTGTCTTTACAGGGGAGTGGCAGCAAGGGGCATCCTGCTGGCTTAGTGCAAGCATCCATCACTTTTGGTTATATTTGATGCCAAAAGCACACCACACTTCCACGCTGAAATTCCAGCTACAAATAAGTTCATACCTCCAGTGCTTGAGACCTGGATCTATGAGATGTGCTTCTCATACCCAGAAGACTGACCTCTACCACATTTTCTTCACAGTGATTGGCAGTTGGGTTGGCAGCCATAAGAAGTCCGCTGTTCATCAGAAGAATGACACCTAGCACTTTTCCCGTCAGAGTGATCGACCACTGGAATGCTGTCTTGGTTTTGCCCATTTATCTGAAGATATCTTGAACTGCTGAGATATTTCTTTTGCTCTGCAGTTTTACCCCAGCTCTTTTCATCTTAAGTAAAACTTCCAAACCCGGAGGAAGTGTTCTTTGCTAGGTGTTTTCTCATTCTTTAATTACAGATTTAAATTTGAACTACACATACAAGACTTCAAAGCCGAGTATCTATGATTTGGAGAAGTTGCTCAGCTTCTGTAACTTCAAGTAAGATGATTTATGTTCAAATTCTAAGACCACTGCAGATGTACAGATGTTAGCTATTTGCCTAAATTCATGACAGAAAAAATTTTTATCAAATACTAATTGCGTTACACTTGCTACCATTTGCTTGGAGGGAAATTATCATTTTAGAATGTTAAGCAGGAAATTATCCTTACATTGCTAGTAATGATAAGGTCACCATGGATCCGTTTGAGAATATTAAAATGACAAAGTTAGAAATATAAGTTATGTTTTATAAAATGTCCAATAGAGATTTGTCCAATCATTCCAATAAAAGTGACAATTACTATAAATGCGATTCATGACTGTGATATTTCTGCCCGACCCTCACAATCTTTTGATACAGATGGATATTTTAAATCGCCAGGTAGGTTATCACAACCTTCCCCTTTGTAAACTTCCTCCCAAAATAAAGGAAAACTATTTCAATTGGAAAGTAATACATGCAGTCTGTTGAGTTCTCTTCTCCTACCTTGCCTGAAAAATCAGATGGAGAAATAGATGATGTCTCTTGACCTAAAAGAAAGGGTGTAGTAAAATCAGATTTTTACATTGTTTGTTTCATAGCTGATGGCAGTAGAAGTGGTGGATGAGACGGAAGCACCCCAGTGTTCCTTCCCACCAGGATCGAGCTAGCTACCATAGGGCTTGTCAAAGAATTCTGGCTCATTCATCACTGGTTTATAGTTTTTTAAGAAAAAAATCACTAATTTTTTTTTTCAAGTTTGTTAATCTCTGCTATCACTTATCTGGATACTTGAATTCCACTTTTAAAGATTCATTTGTAACGCATCACACTCTTTGATCTTTAGTTAAAATATAAACAGTTGTGCTAGGCACAGCATGGTGCTATTTATCATTTTCTGACACCCTCATGAGTAGCAAGGCAGTAGGCAAGAAGCCAGTAACTCTGTGCACAGGGGCCGGGAATATTTGATAGAGGCAACATAAGAATTCCAAATACTTTCTTTCTAAGAAAGTGAGATGACTTGGAAAAGGAGACCTCCAAGAAAGCTTTTTAGTTCTTCCTCTAAAAGTAGAGACAGCCTGAAGATGTTAAGTTATATTATAGGGAATTTAATCATTATAGAACAAGCTACTTCAAGGTCCTCAGGAGTAAATAGGCTTATGAATATTTCAAATTTAATCACAGATTCTATGGTAAAGGAAATCTCCAGGACCACTAAAAGCAGGAATCTTTTCTTTGACTGTAGGCCTTCTACCTAAATCAAGTGAGGTTTCCATTGACTGGGGCCCATCTTGTCTTTCTGGTGGCCCATGCCAAGGGGGAACCATGAAACCCACTGGAGGCCTTTTCCAAGCCCTTTGTGTCCTGCTCCCTTCCTCCTCGACTGAGATTCATACATCCTCTGACCCCAGAAACTTTCCCTCTCATCTCCAGCCAATCCTCAAAATTTGAGAACCCCTGGCTGAATATAACTTTCTCAGGTAACCTCTTTCCTCTGGAGAAAAAGATGTCCATTTTATCATAGTCTTATTCAAAGCAGGGACACCTACATGAAGAGCTGAACATGACAAAATGTCTTTAACACAAAGTTACATTATTCTCACTGGGGATGGGATAATCAACAAGACCCTAGGCAATCCAAGAGGTTTTTTTCTGTCCCCATCCCTGGTTAGTCTCTGTCAGTTCTCTGCCTCTTCATGGCTTAGTTTCTCTCCTTCTGAATCAAGGGCTCTCATTAAAAGCCAAGTCCTTTCTCCCACTGTGAATTTTATCTGTAATCTCCATCGCTTCTAGCTGTAATCTGTCCAATTCTGTCTGGTCTGATTGTCTCTCCACAGGAACTCTCTGCCTCTCTGTCCCAAATGTTTAAAGCTCCAGCCTAAAATAGTGTTAATTGGTAGTGCTGCCTCACCACTAACATCTCAAACACCTGGGAAGAATTACTTGGGATTTATTTGCTCTTTTTCTGCTGGTTGTTGTTGTATTCTTTAGAAAAATATAATTTTGATTCCTGTACTTCAGCAGTCTCATGTACAAAATGGGTAGAACAAGTTCCTTATAACCATATTTTAAAGATTTATGTGTTGACATACATAAAATGACTTTAGGTATACAGTTGACAGGCCAGTCTTTTTTTTTTTTTTTTAAGGTATTTTGTATAGGGTCTCATGATCCAGCTTGGACTCTTAGTGATCCTCTTGTTTTTAGCCTCCCCAGTCCTGGGATTACAAGTGCACACCACTATGCCTGGACTCGGTGGCCAGCTCAGTGTGCCAAGGAGCAGAACCAACAGGGCCTGTGCTTGCCCAAGCAGGCCCTTAGTCTGCTGAACTATTTCACCAGCTGAAAGGCCCGTCTTAATTGCAAATTAGTTCTAACATTAAATTGAATAAAAATGACACTTTCTGATTCATCGTTTTCACCAGTGATTATTTTTATCATTGTGACCAATGTGTTGGCATGCTCAATAATTTTTAGATATTTTCAGAATTTTCTGGTGTTTTTGTCACAATAATATTTCATCTAGTAGATGATCAGCAAATGATGGCTATTTCTTAATTTTGACACAATGCATTTGTTCCTATTGTTGCACTTTCCTCATGCTTTAATATGATAAAATAGTTTAGTGCAAAGATACTAAGTTAACTCTGTTTTACATCCAGAGTTCCTCAGGACAAGAATTGTAATTTTGCTTGATGAGTAAATAGATATTTAAGAAACACTTATTTTTCATTATAATTTTCATTTATTTTGAAGAGTAAAAATAAAAGCAAGAAAAACAAAAAAAATGTAGAAACAAGGTAACATACAATGCATATGTTATGGATTTTTGAAACAAGAATGGCTGATTAAGCATGAATGATATGTTATCTATTTTTATGGCCAAATCTGTTGGTTAGATTAACAGATAAAGTTAGGCAAGACAGAACATATGATTGAGTATTACCACTTGTTTTCAAGAAATCTTAAATTCTTGTTCTTGTCTTTTTTACCTTTTTAAAAAATTTATTTTAAAGAGAGTATAGTAATAATTGATGACATTAGAAATGGTACACACTTAGAAGACCAAGATGACAGATATGTCAAGCGTAGTTTTTGCATTGCACATTGCTGTCCCCAATGAAGTTGCTTAGTTCTCAGTTATCTGCATACGGAGTTAGTCCAGGTGAGAATTTTACATATTATCTGCTATTTCATAATACTGATGGAAATTGTTAGTACAAGCACCTCATCTATCTTGCATATATACTTGCATGTTTCTGCCCCTACCATCTTTTCTATCTTTTCTCCTTTCTGTCCTCCTTGTTGTGTAAAACTTAAATTCTGTTTCTTTCCATTTAACTGTGTCTGTTATACTTCTCAGGTTTTATTTCTTCTTTTAGGTTCTTAAAAGGAGACAATATGATATTTACACATGTGGGTCTGGTTTATTTCACTCATGAGAATACCCTCAAGTTGCATCCACTTACCTATAAATACTAGAAGTATAAACTGCCTTCTAGCTTGTCTTCCTTTATAGCTGAGTAATAATCGGTTGTATAAAAACACCACATCTTTTTCATCCATTCCTTAGGTGATGAGCATTTTGGTTGTTTCCAAGATCTGGCTATGACAAATTATGTTGCTATAAACATTGGTACATATACATCACTATGATATGATGTTTTCAGTTCTTTTAGGAAAATTCCCAGTAGGGGGATAGCTGGTTTGAATGGGATTTTCGGTCCTAGTTTTTTGAGGAGTGTCCACATTAATTTCCATAACGGTTGCACCAGTCTACATTCTGACCAGCAGTGAAGGAAGGTTCTATTATCTCCACAGCCTCTCCAGGATTTATTGTTAGTTGATCTCTTTATGATAGCCATTCTTTTTTGGGTGAGATGGTATCTCAATATTGATTTAATTTGCATTTGATAGGCCCAGTGATGTAGAGCATTTTTTCATGTATTTATTAGCTTCTTGTATTTCTTCCTCCAAGAAATGTATATTCATCTCAGATGCCATTTCTGAACTGGTTATTCAAACTTTGGGGCCCTAATTATTTTTAGTTCTTTATGTATTCTAGACAGAAGTCCTTTGTCTGTGATTATTGGTTAAGATTTTTTCCAAATTTGTGGGTTGTCTTTTCACTCTGTTGGTAATTTCTTTTGATGTACAGAAACTTCTCAATAGCAGGAGGTTCCAGTTATTGATTCTTTCATGTATTTCCTGCACAGTTTGATTTTTTGTTCATGAAATGTTGGCCTATCCCTATATCTTCAAGATTTCCACATACTTTCTTTTCCAAGAGATTTAGCATTTCTGTTTTAATGTTTAGATTTTTAATCCATTTTAACTTTAGTTTAGTTCAGGATGATAGACCTAGGTCAAGCTTTAGTTTTCAGTATGTTGAGAGCCACTTAAAAGCATAATTAGTTAGGGTGAGCATGTGTGGCCCATTTGTCAAAGATAAGATGGCTGAGCATGTTTGTAGTTGTATCTGCATCTTCTAGTCTGTTCCATTGATCCTCAGGTGCGTTTTTTTTTTTTGCTAGTACCATGCTGATGTTATCACAGTAGCATTGTAGTATAATTTCAAGTCAGGGATTGTAGTGCCTCCTGCCTTGCCTTTGTTGCCCAGGATTGCCTTTGCTATTCTAGGTCTTTTCTGATTCCAAATAAATTTTATGAATTATTTCTCTAGATCTGTGAGATATGTTGGTGGTATTTTGATAAGGATTGCACTAAATCTGTGAAACAATTTTGGGAGTAACATTTTCACAATGTTAGTTCTTCCTATCCAGGAGCAAGGAATATCTTTCTATTATCTGAAATCCACTTTGATCTCTTTTTTCAGAGTACTGTGATTTTTATTGAATAGATCTTTGACTTTTTTGTTAAATTAATTCGTAGGTATTTTCATTTTTGAGGATGCTATTTTAGTTTCTCTAATTTCTCTCTCAGTGTGTTTGTTATCTGTGTAGAGGAATGCTACTGACTTTTGGATATTGATTTTGTAACTTGCTATGCTATTGAATTTGTTTACTAATTCTAGGAGATTCTTGGTGGAGTTTTTTGGGTGTTTGAAGTAACATACTATGTCATCTGCAAAAAAGTGATAGTCTAACTTCTTTACCTATTCTTATTCTTTTTATTTCTCTCTTGTCTAATGGCTGTAGCTAGCGATTCCAGAACTATACTGAATAGAAGATGACAGAAGACATCCTCATTGTGTACCTGATCCAAAAGTAAAAGATTTCAGTTATTCCCCACTTAGAATTATGTTGGCTGTTGGATTGTCATAGATGTAACAAAGTAGATTGAAGTAGAGGCCATCTATTCTAATTTTCTGTGGGGCTTTGTTTATGAATGGATACTGCACTTTGTCAAAAGCCTTTCCTGCATCAGTTGAGATGATCATGTGGTTTTTGGATTTGTCTCAATTGATATAATGTATTGTATTTGCATATTTGCATGTATTGAACCGTCCTTGCATCACTGGGATGAATCCTACCTGGTCATGTTTTATAAACTTCTTGATGATTTGCTGTATTCTACTTGCTAGAATTTTATTGAGAATTTTTGAATTTATGTTCATGAGGGAGATTAGCCTATCATTCTCTTTTTTTGGTTGAATCTTTCTCTGCCTTTAGTATCAGTATAATACTTACCTCTAAGAATTTTGGGAGTACTCCTTCAATTTCATTGAAGAGTTTGAAATTTACAAAAGGTATGCTCCCTATACTCTTCAATTTCATTTTCATTCTTCAATACTTTCTGTAATTTTCTTGCAGAATTTAGTTGTGACTCCTTCAGGATGTGGACTTTTCTTTGTTGCTAAGTTTTTCATTACATTTTCAATATTATTGGCTGATATTGGGTTATGGAGAGTTCTTATATCTTCTTGATTCAGTTTTGGTAATTTGCACCTTTCTAGAAATCTGTCTTCTCTGTCTTCAATTCAGTGAGAATAAAGATTTTCATAGTAGGTATTGATGACCTTCTGAATTTCCAATGGGTCTGTGGTAATTTCACTGTTTTCATTCCTTATTGCTTGGATTTGAGGTTCTTCCCCCTACCCTCTCTCTTTGATGAGGTTACTTAGGGGATTATCAATTTTAATTAATCTTTCAAAGAACCAGCTTTTTCATTCATTAATCCTTTGTATTGTTTTCTTTGTCTCAATTGCATTAATTTCTGCTCTAATCATTATGATTTCTTCCCATCTTTGGGCTTTGGGCTTGGTTTGCTCTTCTTTTTCTAGATGTTTGAGGTGCAACATTAAGGTATTTATTTGTTACCATTCTGTTTTCCTAATGTGTGAGTTCAGAACTATAAATTTCCTTCTAAGAACTACTTTCATTGCATCCCAAAAATTATGCGTGAACTTTCATTAGATTGTAGATATTGTTTAATTTCTTGTTTAATTTTGTCTGTGACCCATTGGTTGCTGAGAGGTATGTTATTTAATTTCCATGTGTTTATGAGATTTCTGTGGTTTCTTTTGTCATTTATTTCTAATTTTATTGCACTGTGATCAGCCAATATGCATGGGATAATTTCTGCTTTCTTGCATATATTTAAGCGTGACCTATGGACTAGTATGTGGTCTATTTCAGAAAATGTCCCATGTGCTGCTGAAAAGAATGTGTATTCAGATGTGGTTGGGTGAACACTCTCTATATGCCCACCAAGTCCATTTGTTCAATGTCTGGTTTAGGTCTTCTACTTCTGTGCTAATTTTTTTGTTTGCTTAACCTATCTTTTTGGGATAAGGGGTATTAAGGTCTCCAGTTAAGATTGTGGTTTTGGAAGACCAGGGAGATAGCTCAGTAGAATAAGTGCTTGTCTGGCAAGCACAAGGTCCTGAGTTCAATCCTCCATACCACACACACACACACACACACACACACACACTCACACACACACACACACATACAAGATTGTGGTATTGGACATTACATTTTTCATGCCCATTAAGATTTGTCTTCTATAATTGTGTGCTCCCATATTTGTTGCACACATATTTATGACTGTTATCTCTTCCTCTTGCATGTTCCCTCTAACCTGTATGCAATGGCCTTCTTTATTTGATGTGATCATTCTTGGTTTGAAGTTCAGATGGTCTGAAAACAGGATTGCTACCCCTGCCTTTTTCTGAAGTGCTTGGGAGCGTAGTATTGTTTTCCATCCTTTGACTTTCAGCTATGAATTGCTTTCTGAATTAAGTGGGTTTTTTTGTATACAGCATTTATTGTTGAATTTTGCTTCCTAATGCACTATGCCAGTCTATTTCTTTTAATTGGTGAATCGAGTCCACTTACATTGATTGTTATAACTGAGATATATTGACTTACGTTTGATATGTTATTTTCCTGCTGTTGGTTACCTATTTTTCTCTTGTATTTAATTGTTTGCCCTATTGGTGGGTTCTTTCCATTCTCATTCACTGAGTCATTTTGATCCCTCTCTAGAATATCTTTTAGCAGTCAGTTTAGGGTTGGCTTTGTCATCATGAAATTCATTAGTCATCCTTTGTCGTTTCACTTTTCATTAAAGTATTTCACTTTTCATTAAACTTGAAAGAGAGTTTTGCAGGGTATGTGGGTCTGGGTTGGAATTTGTTTTCTTGCAAGACTTGAAGTACTTTGCTCCATGCTCTTCTTGATTTGGTGGTTTGTGAAGAGAAATCTGCCATTATTCTGATGGGTTTTCTTTTCAATGTGACCTGTTTCTTTTATTTAGTGGCTTTTAGAATAGTGTTCCTGTGCTGAATTTCTGGGATCTTGATTATTATATGTGTGGGTGTGGTTTTAATTGTTTTGATGTTATGTGGAATTCTATATGCCTCAGTTATATGAATGTCAATTGTTTCCACATATTTAGGAAGTTTTCTTCTATAACATATACCCATATTCTTTTTATACTGTTTATGTTCATTTCTTTCTCATTGATGCCTATTGGTATTATGTTGTTCATCTTTGCATGAATTTGTAGATGTTGAATTATTACTTCCTGGATCCTAGTTGTTTTTAAGAGATGTTTTTTAAACCTTTTTGCTAGCTGCAACAGTATCTTCAAGGTCTGAAAGTCTATCTTTACTTTCATTCAGATGGTTTTCCAACTTTTAATTGACTTTTTAATCTCTTGAATATCTGTTTGAATCTGTTTCATGCATTCTATTTCCTTTTTCATATTGCTCATTTAAGGATTCCATCATTTTTTAATTCCCCTCAATTTTTATCAATGTCTTCTTTAAAAGCACTTAGTAAAGTGTCTTCTGTAGAAGCACTTAGTAATTTTTTCATAATAACTATCTTTTTTTTTTTACTTTGGAGATCATTTCTGATACCTTTCTGAAGTTTTTCTTTACTTCAGATACTATTATTTCAGAGATTTAAGGTGTGTAATTTCCAATTTCTTCTATCTAGTGTCCCCTGCATTTGTTCTGGTTGGGTTCGGGGCCAGAGAATGCATTTTTCTCTTTTTGTTTGTCATTTTATATTCCAGACAAAACTTTATTTTGATTTCTGTTCTCTCTCTCTCTCTCTCTCTCTCTCTGTGTGTGTGTGTGTGTGTGTGTATGTGTGTGAAAGTTTGATAGTAGTTTGCTATATCACAATGACCAGAGCTTCTCTGCTTAGTTTCTTCTTTAGGTATTTCTGTGACAAAAATTTTTGTTTTGTGTGTGTCCTAAGGATTTGCCTTCTTTATTGATTGACAGTGAGGTATTGGTTTCTGTTTGACACTGACCTCTGACCTTTGGTGTAGGGCTTTGGTGCAGTTATTACTCAACACCTTTTCATATTATTACCAAGAGAGATCTCGTGTTGAATGCGGATGTAGTTTTCTATTTACAGTATTACAATTGAGCAGGACAAGGCTTGAGGGCTGCTCCAGGGGTCCTTCCTGGCTGTGGTCTTGTTTATTCTGAACTTGAGATTTCTCAGGTAGTGGGATAAGCTGCCTTTTCCTCTTCAACCCCCTCTCTGTATATGTTCCAGCTCTGGTTTTCTCTCTCCTTGTTATTTACCATTGAATTCTGTTTACTTTCCAGCTTCTAGAATATTTGTAAAAAATTCTGGCCCATTGCTGGAATTCAATCTTTATATTTTATTTCTGTAACATCAAGAGAATTACTGGCAGGATGTAGAGTGAAAGTACGTGTTCAGCCTGTCTTCCTCAGTTAGGCCACTATCGGCTTTCTGTTTGTTTATTTATTTGGGTTGATTTTTTTTCCAATCAGGCCTTGTAAACTGTACTGGTTTTAGAAGCTTTTCTGTAACTTTATTTTCTCTTTTCTTAAACTTTATCTAGGGCCCAAGGGTAAACTGTGGCTGGCTCTGCATATAAACAAGGTAGATTTTCCTTCTTTGGGAAAACTATTGATTAGTTTTAGTTTTGCAAGGTAGATTTTTTAAAATCTTGTTTATGTGAGAAATAGAAACTGTGTATTAATGGGAAAGGGTCGCCTACCTAAGAATAATCCCTTGAAATCCTTTTGTGTGCCCAAGTTTAAATTTACTTATATACCAAGCTAATTACTCACATCATACTTTATTTTTTTAATTTGAGAAAAGGGTAACTTATCTTCATTACTAAAATTTAGATATTTTTTCAAGTGCTTCAAATAGTTCATATTGAAATTTTGGTTGATATAAACATACCAAATGCACAATTGCAGGACTTCCATTATTACTCTGTGAGGAAAATGCATTGCTAAATAGAGATTCTGAATTGGCACTACGTGGGCAGGTATTATTGTACTTGTGGCACAGACTCAATGATAAACATGCTTAATTAGAAGAAATCATTTGAAATAAATATGAAAGAAACATAATATTAAGGAGTTCAACATTCAGTATAAATTGGTATACAAGAAAAAAAACTGAGCAAGTTTTGTTTCCTCTGTATTTTTTAAGGAAATTTTTTCCAGGAATATCTAGGATATCAACCCTAACTATGCTTCATTTCTTTACAAATAGGACCTGAGAAGTGGAAGAATTAATGAATTTACATTAAGATGCTAGCTTTCTTTTTATTTTCACTTTGTATTTTACATATTTGGATATTTCTGCTTCCTGAAAATACATGGTATCAGAAAAATAATAATTATGCACATGTCACCACACGAACGCTGTGGTATATTTACTTCACATTTTTTCTCTTTAAGGTGTAAACATTCAGATATAACCTGAAGCCTCCTTTCACTGCTTGTATTGTTCCCCTGCCTCTAAGGATAATCACTGTTTCAAGTTCTTTCTTCTCATTTGCTTCCTATGCAGTTCTATAGTTGTCTTTATTTTCCTTCTTTATTCTATATTTCATAACTCCCTAATTTTCTGTGTTATATAAAACTATTCTTTATGCTTTTCTTTCTCTTAAATGATGCAAGAATATTTGTTTTTCCCACTAACTCACCCTAACATCTATTTACTTTGAGTATTTTAGTCTCACCTTTTGTAGCTCCAAATCCTTTTTTTACCTTATAATCAACAGTTAATAAAATTCACCAACATTTTCCACTAAATTTTATGTTTTATCTATCCCTTCTGATTTCAATCTTTTTGATACACTTTTGATAGTTCTTTTTGAAAGTGTATGAATAGCAAACTCTTCTAGCTTTTACGTGTCTGAAAACACATTTTTCCTCCTTCTTAGGAAAAATTTAATAAGTGCAAAAACTCCTGGTGGTAAATTCGCTTCTTTCAGAACTTTAATGGGGAATTAGTCTTTAGGCAGGCCTTCTTGGCCCTAGAAGTCTATCTTCAGTCTGTTGCTCATGTGGGAATCTTTCTCAGTAGCTATCAGGGCTTCCTTTTTTGTTGTTCATTTGTGCTATTGTAAGGTTTTACTAAGGTATATGTGGCTTTTGACCTCTGTAGTTTCCTTTATAGTGCCCCTGGATGATGCATCTGGGGGATTCTTCCCAGGTCTTTGGTTTCTTGAACAGAGGATTGGACACAACACTGAGAAAAGGCATCGAGTTCTTCCACTTTTTGAAGGTGAAAAACAAGGATGCTCCACAGGGCAAGAATGAACCAATGAAAAGGCTTGTAGTGACCCCAAGGTGAAAGAGGTGTGGCTCTGTAGTATTCAGATACCCAAATGGAATACCTCACATGAATGAGGAATGGGGACATTTGTTCTATCAGAAACTCACTTGGCCTTGGGCCAAATATAAACCGTTTAAGGGAAAAACTGATTAGCCTTTTACCAGATGTAAATGAAGGGCCAGTGTGCCTTTTGACTGGTTGTGCCCACACGTAAATGAAGGATTGACAGTGGCACTTTCTGATTGGTCCTGTGAACAATACCAGATTCAAATGAAGGAGTGAAAACAGCTCTTTTTCTGATTGCTCCACAGTGCCCAGCAGTCTCGAGCCTGGCATCATTTTGGATGCTATGCCCCGCATTGTCCTCTTTTTCAAGGAGACATCCCGCACATTTTAGTCATGAGCTGTTATGACCTTAGACACAGTCTGTCTGTTTTGTTGTCCAGTTTTCCCTACCATTCAGAAGTGCCAGGATTAAGTCTCCTATTTTTATTCAAAACAGGCATGTATTTGATCATAATTTTGAGTCCTGTTGTTTTTTTTTTCTTTTGTGAAAATAAAATAGAATTTTTATTATATAAATCGTGTGTTGGCTATCCTTGTTAAATTCTCTTCATAAAGTCAGGAATATTGGCTTGTAGGCAATATTGGCTGTAAATATCCATTTCAATTCCACTGCTCTGACCTGGTGGTTTTCTCTTTGTTGCTGCTTCTTCCTAGTGACCAGCACACTGCCAGTGATTCTAGCTGCTGATCCACAATGAGAGGTGACAGCAATCCCTCAGACCAGCCTGGCTCAGCACTGTGGGCACCTGGGATGGGTGGCCCCAGGAGCCTCCTCCCTGCTTCCTCCACCTTGGGCCATGGCTGTAGGGGCAGCCAGATTTTTAAATCTTCTTCCATTTTGATGAGATTATGGTTTCAGGCAGAGTGCACAGGATTTTCTACTCTAACCCACCAGAGATTGATTTTGTTTCTGTCATCCCACAGGATCCAAATTCCCCGACTGCGGTGTTAGGGTTGTTTCTGGCCTTAGGAACAGGCAAGTACGAATGTTCTGTTTCACCTATCATTGTTTTTCAGTTCTATATCTGGTCCACAGAGATTCTTATCTGGCTTCTAAAAATGACTTAGCATTCATAACTTCCACTTCTAAGTTAACTGTGTCATTATTCATACTCTGAGAAAAGCAGAGGTCCTCAGCACCTACTCTTCCTGTGCTGATCTTAGAGAAAAAAATTCCTCAAGCAGTGACTAAAATGTACCTGAAAAACATATATTTATATATTGATTCATATTTATAAATAAATTTTATACTTCGAAGGGTAACAAAAATGCCCTGGAATTAGCTTTTTTTTTTTCTCTCTCTCTCTGTATTTTAGAGAAGGATTTCCAGGGTGTTCAGGGTCTCACTACTCGATCAGACTTGTAGTGATTCTCCTGTTTACAGCCTGCCAAGTGCCAGGATTACAGGTGTGCACCACCATGCCCAGCCTCACTTGCCAGCCCAGCATGACCTGGGGCAGGGCTGGCACAGCAGGCCTGGGATTGAACCCCCAACCCTGTTCCTGCTTGCAGGTGCTTTTATCTGCTGAGCTATTTGGCTGCCCCTAACTTTTTTAAATGTATGTCTTTCTTCACACCACCTCCTGTTGACCCAGAAGAAGAAGAAAGTGAGGATGGCAAACTGGATGACTGGAAGGCCTTGGGAAGTGATGAGGACAGAGAAAAAGAAGGCATCACAGTTCATATAGAAGTAAGAGAAAACCCTGAAGAAGAGGAGGAAGAAGAAGAACAGGAAGAGTAAGAGGAGGAGAGTGAGGAAGAGGAACGAGAGAGTGAAACCAGTGAAGGGGATGAAGATGACGAGATGTCAGATGAGAAAGATTCAGGGAAAACAGATACAAAGCAAAACAAAGAAATAGGCTCATGATGATCGAATGAAACGAGTGGGCTTATGGCAAAGTAAAATGGAGAATCAAAAATAGGCAACTTGAACATAATAAAACTGTAAATACAGAAAAGCTAAGAGCTCTTATTATTTGTGTATTAGGCCATGTGGACAAACATTCCAGATAAGCTTCATCATACACATGTACAAGGTACATGCGAAACCGGTGCCATCACGCAGCAAATCAGGGCCACAAATGTACCTCTTGAAGCTATTAATGAGCAGACTAAGATGATCAAACATTTTGATAGAGAGAACGTATGAATTCCAGGAATGCTGATTATTGATACTCCTGGACATGAGCCTTTCAGTAACCTTAGAAACAGAGGAAGATCTCTCTGTGATATTGCCATTTTAGTTGTTGATATTATACATGGTTTGGAGTTCCAGACAATTGAATCTATCAACCTTCTTTAAAAAATGTCTCTTCATTGTTGCACTCAATAAGATTGATAGATTGTATGTTTGGAAAAAAGAGTCCTGATTCTGATGTAGCTGCTACTTGAAAGAAGCAGAAAAAGAGTATAAAAGATGAATTTGAGGAGCTAGCCAAGGCCATCATTGTGGAATTTACGCAGCAGGGTTTGAATGCTGCTTTGTTTTTATGAGAACAAAGATTCCTGCACTTTTGTGTCCTTGCTTGGCGATGACCTGGGAAGCTTAATCTGCCTGCTTGTTGAATTAACTCAGACCATGTTGAGCAGGAGACTTGCATACTGTGAAGAGTTGTGAGCACAAGTGATGGAGGTTAAAGCTCCCCAAGAATGGGCACCACTATAGATGTCATATTGATCAATGGTTGTTTGAAGGAAGGGGACATAATCATCCTTCCTGGAGTAGAAGGGCCCATTGTCATTCAGAACCATGGCCTGCTGTTACACCCTCCTATGAAGGAATTGAGAGTTAAGAACCAGTATGAAAAGCATAAAGAAGTAGAAGCAGTGTAGGGAGTAAAGATTCTCAGAAAAGACCTGGAGAAAACATTGGCTGGTTTACCACTCTTGGTGGCTTATAAAGAAGATGGAATTCCTGTTCTCAAAGATGAATTGATCCATGAGTTAAAGCAGACTCTGAATGCTATCAAACTAGAAGAAAAGGGTGTCTACGTCCAGGCTTATACACTGGGCTCTGGAAGCTCTATTTGAATTTTTGAAAACTTCAGAAGTGTCCTATGCAGGAATCAACATCGGCCCTGTGCAAAGAATGATGTTACAAAGGCTTCTGTGATGCTGGAACATGACCCTCAATATGCAGTCATCTTGGCTTTGATATGAGAATTGAACAGGATGCACAAGAATTGGCAGATAGTTTAGAAGTTAGAATTTTCAGTGCTGAAATTATTTATCGCTTACTTGATACCTTTATGAAATACAGACAAGAAACAGAAACAAAAAGAATTTAAGCACATCATCCTTTCTCAGTACATTTTCAATTCTCAAGATCCAATAGTGATAGAGGTGAGTGTGGAAGCAGGCCAGGTGAAACAAGGGACACCCATGTGTGTCCCCAGCAAGAACTTCGTTGACATCAGAATAGTAACAAGTATTGATGTAAACCACAAACAAGTAGATGTTGCAAAAAAAGGACAAGAAATTTGTGTCAAAATAGAACCAATCCCTTATGAGTCTCCCAAAATGTTTGGGAGACATTTTGAAGCTATAGACATTCTAGTCAGTAAGATCAGCTGGCAGTCCATTGACCCTCTCAAAGACTGGTTCCAAGATGAAATGCAGAAGAGTGACTGGCAGCTTATCATGGAACTGAAGAAAGTTTTGAGGTCATTTAAATTTTCTACATGGGCAAGAATTGAAATGTGTGTGTGTTATAATGCCACCTCCAAGAGAAGACAGAAAATGAATGGAACAGGCATTTCTGGACACGGATGGATTGAGGTGTATAAAATATTTTCCATGAGAAACCAAGAAGCTTACATTGGTTTGACAGTGGTCAGTTACCTGTCTCCAGTCCCAGATGCCTGTCTACCACCCTCTGCCCCCTCCTCCCCACCACCTGGCCACTGTTTTAAAGTTTGCCCTTCCCTAAATTTGGAGTTTTATTGCAGATCTAAAAGCTCTTTCAATTTTTTACTGATTAAATCAGTCCTTCAGTATTTGATAAGAAAGAAGAAAGAAAGAAAGAAAGAAAGAAAGAAAGAAAGAAAGAAAGAAAAAAAGAAAGAAAAAAAGAAAGAAAGAAAAAAATATCATTAGCATATTCCATTGATCCAGAGAAAGCATTCTGAAAATTTGTTTGGAAACCAAAAAGACCTAGAATAGCAAAGACAAGCCTGGCCAACAAGGGGAAGGCAGGAGGCATCAGAATCCTTGAAGTGAAATCATGATACAAAGTTACTGTGACAAACAAACAAAAAACTCATACCTGAGGATCAACAGAATAGATCAGAAGATGCAGACTCAACTATAAACATACTCAGCTCAGCCACCCTATCTTTGACAAAGATGCCAAACATGTTCACTGGAAGAAAGATAGCCTCCTTAAAAAAAATGGCTTTGCACATACCAAACTGGCTTTCCACATTTCAACCTCAGGAATAGATTGAAAAGATGTGTTATTTTTATACAACGGAGTGTTACTCAGCTATGAGGAACGATAACTCAAGACTTTTATAGGTAAATGGATGAAACTAGAAGCTGCACTCATAAGTGAAGTAAGCCAGACCTTCATGTGCGAATATTATATTGTCTCCTTAGTGAAAGAACCTTTTAAAAGGGAAAACAAAACATGAAAGGTACAGTTTATCCAAAAACTAAATCTAGACCTATGTCTATCACAATGCACTAAACTAAGGTCAAAAAAAGACTAAAGACATAAATATCAAAACAGAAATGCAGATCTCCCGCAGAAAAAGTAGGTAAATTTCTTGAAGATATAGTGGTATCCAGAGGGTTCATGAAAAAATAAAAAAACTGCATGAGAAATACTTTTTAAAAAATTTTATTGAGAAACAAATAATAATGAGACACTTTCAAAACTGATTGGTAGGACCATTTCAATAATAAATACATTGCACATTGTTGTCCTAGTGGTTATTCATTGTACAAGATGCAGACATGACATCCTGTCCACAAAGACTATTAGAACAAATCTTTTTATACATTGAATTAAGAGAACATAGCTGTATATCTATCTTATTTTGAATATACAGATATGAAATGGTCAGTCATTTGTATCCCCTCTTTTGTTTAGTTTTGTCAGAGAAGGGTATTCTGTTTTCATTTAAATATTGTAAGGGAAATACTTTTTAAAAAATTAATAACTGGGATATCATCCTACTCAAAAGAAATAAGTAACAGAATGTAAAGAAAAACCACAAAGTATCAGGTCCCCAAAATTCAAAGACCCATTACAAAATTGGGCATCTGAGTTGAATATACACTTCTCAGCGGAAGAAATACAAATGAAAAACAAATACATGAAAAATGTTCCGCAGCATTGGTTATTTGGGAAATGCAAATTAAAACAACTCTAAGATATCATCTCACTCTAGAAAGAATGGCTATCATAAAGAAATCAACTACTATTGGTGGGAATTTTGACTGGTACAACTACTAAGGAAATCAGTGTGGAGATTCCTCAAAAAAGCTAGGACTGGAGGTCCAATTCAACCCACCTACTCCCCATCTGAGTATTTCTCCAGAAGAACTGAAAACATCATATCGCAATGATATGTGAGAGCTCATGTTTATAGCAGCACAATTTGTCATAGCTAAATCTTGGAAACAACACAAATGCCCAACACCTCAGGAATATATTGAAAAGTTGTGTTATTTTGTACATTGGAGTGTTACTCAGCTATGAGGAAAGATAACTCAAGACTTTTATAGGTAAATGGATGAAACAAGAAGCTGTACTCATAAGTGAAAAAAGCCAGACCCACATGTGTGAACATGGGAATTATTCTGTAATCAGTAGCACCTGCTCCAGTAAGTCCAACGGCCATCAGTCACGAAGGCAGGTGACAGAGCACTTGGCCATCTCACAAATGCATCTGTTCTTTCCATGTACCTTTGCTATGTGATTAATTTCCATATTGGATCACTAATAGGTAAGGGGCTATTCTTTTAACTGTATAGATAGTAGATTTTAGCTTGGCCCATGTCGTACCCATGTGACTTTGCTATAAAAATTACCCTAAAAAAGGCCACCCTTCTAGAAATCCAGTTCTTCTTTTCTTCTTATTTCCAATAAAATTCTTATCTTCTTTCTTTGGTTCAGAAATTCATTCCTTGATGCTGTAGTGGCAGGAGCTCTGAATACCTGACATCTAACAGGTCAGGGGTCATATTGCTCCTATATCACAAGGGGAAAGTTTTCTAACTAGCAGACACTGAAGCTGCGCAGCTATCACCACCCAGTGCAGTGATGGGATCCATTTAGCTGCGACTCTCAGATCTGAGTTTCCACATTGCTGTCCAGGTTAAAGAGCCCCCATAGACAACTTGGAATTAAGAATGGGTACGAAAGCACTCACTCAAGTGGTATAAAGCTGCAACTCTCACTAGTCAAGCTAAGCAATCAGCGTAATGATTGTCCAGCTTTTCATTAAAATCAAACATTTTCCATATGACCATGAGAGTTTTGGCTAGCAATAAGTGATATAGCATAGTTTCTGCAGGAACGTGTAATAGTCATAAGCACTAATGGAAATTACCATTTTAAAATAGGACAGCAAATGTTCTTTTTGCAATTATATGTTTACATGAGTTGCAAAAAGGCAATAAGAAATCCTCTTGATACAATTATATTTTTTCCTCATTATATGAAATTAAAAATAAAAGCAGTAAAGGTATATGATTTGCAGATGATGAAATAAAACACAGTAATGTGGGACAAACATTTGAATAATATTTCTGTGGAGAACAGAAAGTAAATGATTGTGAATTAAAGGAATTGTACTTTTTTGTTTTGTAGTTTCCTTGGTTTTATATCAAATATATTCTCAACCATAAGCACTCTCTCTATTCTCCACTTATGGACTAAATTGTGCATCTCCAGCATTATTTTAAAAATATTTTTATTAGTACATGTTTGTTGTACATAATAATTACATTCATAGTGGGAAGTTGGAACATGTACATCTTAATTTTTTCTTCTTTTGGACCTCCTTCCTTCCCCATCCCTTTATATCAGATCTCCTTCCCCTTTGCAAATTACCTCCCTATTTCCTAATATTCATACTTTATATTTCCCCTTATGTTGTTTATGCTTTGTGTTTCTTATATAAGAGAAACCATAAAGTATTTAAGCTTTTATGTTTGATTTATTTCATTTCATATTATAGTCCTAAGGTGTATCCATTTTCCCACAAGTGAATCAGTTTTATCCTTCTTTGTGGCATAGTAGTACACCATCATATATAAATATTTTGCTTTCTTTATCCATTCATCTGTTAATGGACATCTAGGCTGCTTCCCAGAGTTAACTGTTATGAATTGTGCTGCTATAAATATGGTTATGTATGTATTACAGTAATATGATGTCTTTAATTTTTTGAGAAGATACCTAGATGAGGAATAGCTGTGTCAAATGACATTTCTAATTTTAGTTTTTTGAGAAATCTCCTGTTATTATTTGATTACTTGATGATAGCTATTCTTTCTAGGGTAAGTAGAATCTTGGTTTGTTTTCATTTACATTTTTCTAATTGCCACAGATACTATACATCTTTAAAGTATTTATTGCCCATTTGCACTTCTGACTAAATTATGTGTCTCCAACATTCTTTTAAAAGCATTATCTATCCATTTCAGTTGCCCACTTTTTGATTGGGTTTTATATTGGTGGGGTCTTGTATTTTTCAGTTCTTTATATATTCTAGATATTGGTCTTCAGTCTGAGGAGAACTGTAAATCATTTATTCTCATTCTGAAGGCTATGTCTTTACTCTGTTTCTGTTGGTGTACAGAAATACTGCACTTTCATGCAATCCCATTTGTTGCTTATTGATAGTTTCTTGTGTAAATGGGTTTCTGTTCAGAAAGTCTTGAGTATCTCCATGTCTTTAAGCATTTTACCTATTTTATCTTCCGGCAAGTTAAGTATTTCTGTTTTAATATTTCAGTCTTTGACCCATTCTGATTTTATTTTTGTACATGGTGATTGATATAGGTCTCTAGTCTATCTTTTCCTTGTGTGTAACCAATTTTCTTCAGCACCATTTCATAAAGGCTGTCTTTCCTGCAGTGCATTTCCAAAAATTCATATTCATAAACCCCAAAGTAAGCATATGTGGAGATATGGCCTTCAAGGGGGTCATTAAGGATAAATGAAGTCACAAGGTGTCCTTGTGAAAATGGAAAGGACATTAGAACTCTCTTTCCACATGTGCACAGAAGAAAGGTCACTTGAGAATCCGATGAAAATGTTATCATTAGCTATCCAGTGTTATTTATATCTGTGATAGAGAAACAACTTCAATGTTCATCAATAGACAAAAAGATAAAAAATGTGATATAATCATATTTAAATGTAATATTATTTGACCCTAAACAAGAATGAGGTCTTACTATTTTCAACAATATAAATGAGCTTCATGGACATTATGCTAAGTGAAATAAGTCCAATAGAAAAAGAAAATATTGTATGGTCATGCTTATTATGGAATCCAAAATAATTATAAATAGAGAATAGAAAAGTAGTTACAAGGGGCAGGTTAAATGGAGGGGTAGGTTAAGGACACAAAGCAGTAGGTTGATAAGATGAAGAGTCTAAAAATCCAGTTTATGCTATACAGCCTATAAAATTGGAATATTTGGGATTCCTAAAAAATGTGGGACCAGGGAGATGGCTCGGTGGAATAAGTGCTTCCCTGGCAAGCACAAAAGCCTGAGTTCAATACTCAGTTTACCAAAAAAAAAAAAATAATAATAATAATGGATTCATCTGTCATTTATGACACAAAAACAAAAATAATAGACAAAGAGAAAGGTAATAGGGGTGCTGATTTGCTATACAGTAGTAATCTATTCTGTATGTTTTGCATAACATCATATTGTATATCTTAAGTATATGCAATAAAATTTATTGAGAAAAAGAGTTATAAAGAGAGTTAAGTCCTTGCATTTTATTATCATAATGAGCAATTCACAAGAGAGGTTGAAAGTTCTTTTGATAAGAGTGAAAAAGTCTCACCTTGGCCAAATAAATGTAGTTTGAGATATAAATTCAGACAAGGTGGTGTTTAGACTTTTCAACAAGTTTGCTCTCAGGATTCAGCATTCATAAAGATATTTACAGTTTCTTTGAAATTTGTCATCATAGAAGAGTAAAAGCCACAGACCTATATGAAGCAAAAGGGGCAGAGGGAGTGACATAGAGTGCCAAAGCAGGTGGGAGATACTTTCACTAAATGTGCGTCAGGTCCCATCAATGGAATGAGACTTCTCCACTGTCTCTGTATTCAGTCTTCTGAAGGCAGATGATGGCTATCACACAGCTGTTGCCTGATACAACCATAGTGCATAGCTGTGTCCATCTAGCTTTCAAAGCAGACCTGGCAAATGAGCAAGGTTAATATAGGTGTTCATTTTAAAACAAGCCAATAAAAAACACTAAGTGTATAAGCACACCATTTTTGGGGTGGGTACACTGAAATACTGAAGAGTCAACTTAAGATAGAATGCTTTTTTAAAAAAAAGTTTGGCTCTGTGTGTGTGTGTGTGTGTGTGTGTGTGTGTGTGTGTGTGTGTGTGTGTGTGTGTTGCTGGGAATTCAACCCAGGGCTTCATCTGTGCTAGGCAAGGATTCAAACACTGAGCCATGCCCCCAGCCTCCCTAGGACAGAGATTCCAGGGATGCACCATGTGGGCCAGTGCACTGCACTCTGGCTTCCCGGGATAGATCACCATGTGGAATCAGAGATCCAACTTGGGTCTTTGAGCTTGCCAGGCAGGTGCTTATATCACTGAATTATCTCCTCAGCCCAGTATATTTTTCTTATGGAACAAATCATACAGTTTATGAAAATCTATGAAATCAATTCAAAATTATTTTCTCTAAATTAACCAAACTGACTTGAAGTAAAATGAGCAAATGTTTCATCATGTAGATATTTCTTTTGTTCTTTATTACTAAGAGGATGTATAATACATTTGGCAAGTAAAAGAAACACATATTTTAAAACAGGAACAAAACCATCTATTCTTATAGTTGAATTATGTATTTCAGTATTTTTTCAATGCATGTAGTACAGGGTCTGCAGGGTCTCACTGCACACATCCAACTCATAGTGATCCTCCTATTTTCAGCCTCTGTAGCCCTGGGATTACAGATGCATGCCACAATTCCCAGTCTCAATCGCCCGCTCAGTGTGCCCTGGGGTCGGGGCTGGCCGGGCACGCTGGGGACCAAACCCTGGTCACTGCACCTGCCTAAGCAGGAGCTTTAGTTCCCTGAACTATCTGGCTGGCCCTTCAGTAAATACTTTTATGCCTCAGAAACAACTTCCAATTGGTACTAAGATTTTCCTTACATGTTTATTATTAAGAGAATCATGGCTATTTCTTCCTTTTTCAACACAGCCAATTTAGTGTTATTCCTTCTGAATTTGAAGAGCAGTTAGAAATAAAGGTAAACACAGTTCCCATGAGATCCATCGCACTCCGCACAGCTCTTCAAATTCCAGTGCTTACTCTACTTACAGACATTACGCCCACATTTACATCTACTTTCTTCCTGCCAATCCCGAGAATGCTTTTAGCAACTTGTACCCATGTTCTCCGCCTCGTGTCTAGAGGCATAGGGAGGAAATAGCATCGCTGCGAGTTTAGGAACTCTGCGGCGTGTTTTAGGTGGCAGATTCCCCTAAATTTTTGTCCAGCTGCACAATAAATAGATGAGTTCTGAGACCTCTTCATTTTGATCGAACTCTGCTCCAGCTGAACCGTGGCCTCTGTGGTTCATTACCCGTCTGTGGCACTGGAGGCCTCTCAGCCAGAGAGCTATTACTGAGATTCATTGCACTGTGCAGCAATTTATTTTTCATTTCAGTTAAAATTTTAATTAGCAAAACTATTTTTAGGACCCTTGAAAGAATATTTTTATTTTTCTAACTTTGAAATCTTAATTCTCTGCCCTCCTTTATAAAGATACTTTAAACAAGGTATTTATTAAAATGGCACTTGGAAATGAAAGTAGAAAATGTTTCAAGTAAAAATCTAAAGAACAGAATAATAAGATCACTGAGTTTTCTTTAGATTTAATTGCTATATTTCATTCATACTAGATATATTTTTGTCTCCTTTTTATCTGATTGATTAAATAAGAGAAGGAAGGATATAAATTATAAATGTTCTTTTCATTTTTAACTCTCTTTAAAATAAAAAGATCATAAATGAGTGGCAAGAATCAAGTTATTAAATTTGTTGCTTCAATATAACAGAGAATTTAAACATAATAAATACAATGTAATAATAAACACATATTTAAGAGATCTTAAAAATAATATACTACAACCATACAACAAAACTGCATTCCACCCTTCAGTATTTTACAGAAGACACCACTACTGCCTGGGTGGAGGTCCAATGGTTCGTTCACTGTCCTGTGGAGGCCTAGAACATGGTGGAACCATCAGGAGAGAAGTCCCTGGGGACCTGATGAAGGCGTCATGGGACCCACCGTCTTTCTCTCTCCTTTCTGACTCCCTGGCTGCCGTGGGGTAGCAGGTCCCCCCACCCCAGGCTCCCACTGTGCCACCATAAGCCCAAAGCAGCAGCCCTTGAATAAAGCCTCTGAACTGCAAGGAAAAGTAAACTTTCCTGCCTTTGAGGTGATTATTACTGGTGCTTTGCCCAAAGAATCAAAGATACTACGTGGAACAGCACTGGGAGGCAGGTTGGATATCTCTGGCAAAAGCTAGCCACCATTTCTATTGCGCATGCACACAGCTGTGGGCGGGTCCCTACACAGGTGGCAGAGGTTGCAGTTATGCCTAGAGTGCGTTGCGTGCTCCAGGCTTAAGTCCTTGTGTCTAGAAGCCAACTTTGTAACTTCAGTAGTGATGTAAGAACCTAGAATACAGTGCATCAAAGAACTTCCTTCAATAATAAGAATCAGGTATCTTTAAAAGTAATCACATTAGATTTGTGAAGGCTTAGGAGTGGAATGGAGTTCAGTGGCAGACTGTTCGCCTAGCCCTTGTGAAGCCCTGTGCTTGATCTCCAGGCCGCAAAATTTGCTACGTAATTACATCAAGCTTATGGGAAAAATGTCATGCTTCTCACAAGAAACTGCTAATTTAAACCAAAGAAAACTAGAATGTGGCAACAGGACAAGGAGTGCAGGCAGATGTTTCCTGGAAAAGCCGAGAAGGCAAAATTTCCAAGTGAAGGTGAGCTACAAGGTAGAGGTAAGCTTCTCTAACAAAGGAAACTTTGGCCCTCCTACTGAACTCTGGGGGCTCTTCCAGGATAGCAGCTCTTCTTGGAGGGAAGGCGGATGACTTACACCTGACACTGTGTTTAAGTCCTGGACTCCAACCTTTGAGATGAACTGTATCTCCATTTCTTCCAGTGATTTTTCTCACCAGTGTGTTTTATTTGAAAAGGAAAGTCTTTCTTCCCCTCTTTTTTGTTTTATTTTGTTTCTTTAAGGGAGCTGCATTTCTCTGTTTCCTTGAACTGATAATTAAAAGAAAAAATTTCTCATTGTTATTCTCTCCACCTCTACTCGATATCTTTTCCAGATGTGCTACTGGGAATTTGGAACAAAGGATGAGGAATTTACAGTAATTCATTCCGAAAGGTATTTCTAAAGATTTAGTTCATTGTTCTGGTCTCTTTGTATCACTTGGTTCTGCCTTCCAACGTACATCTGTCACGTCAACTCTCTCATCAGCTACGAATGTGCTAAGTACGTTCTCTATTTCTTCATTACAGGCAAGGATACAACGGCAACAGATTGGAGCCAATCCAGAGGGAGCCTCTGGTAGAACAGCCTTTGCTTTTCTTCTTCATTTATTAACATCTAGCTTGTAATTCTTGGCATTATTATTAAGAATATTTTGACTTTCCATAATATCTGTATATATAAAATGGCATAAATATACAGCTACTTTCTCTTAGTTCAATGAGAAGAAAGTTTTGAACTAATATTAGACAAGATAACATGTCTGTGGCATAAGAGCCTGCCCAGCAAGTGTGAGGTCCTGAGTTCAATCTCTGGTACCACAAAAAAGAAAAAAAATTATGTCTGCATCTTCAACTATGAATAAGTACTACAAAGACAACAATATGCAATGTATTAATTATTGTAACTGTCCTACTAACCTGTTTTGAAACTGTCTCATTGCCACTTCTTCCTCAATAAAATTAATATACAAAATTAAAAAAATAAAACCATAACAATTAAATATCAAAAAAAAGAATATTTTGAGACCTTATAAAATATGTTGCTAATTATGAAAAATGAGGAACCAAGACAATTAAGGATCACATCAGCCTTTTCAGGGCTGGGCAAATAGCTCAGTAGAATAAAGTTCCTGCAAGCAGGCACAGGGGCTGGGGGTTCAATCCCTGCGACCACTGTGTGGGCCCAGCTCCCCAGGGCACACTGAGATAGCAATTGAGACTGGGTGTGGTGGTGCGGACCTGTAATCCCAGCTCTTGGGAGTCTGTAAACAGGCAGATCACTATAAGTCCGATCTAGTAATGAGACCCTGAACACCCTGTAGACCCCTCCTTAAAATTTAAAAAAAAAAGCATTTAATATTTTTCTGATTTATATGTCCTACAAATATTAAAATAATAAAAAAATTTATGTTACTTTCATGCTGTTAACAGTTTTCAGGTCTACCTCACAGAATAACCAGATATCTATGTAGCATTTATTTTTCTAAGTAAATAAATCACATATTCTTATTGTGGAAAATACAAAATGTAAAAGAAAATAAATGTTTCCTCTAATCTCCTCACCTCTTCACAATTTTAAG
>PVKA01027391.1:0-30596 GCA_004027165.1 Ctenomys sociabilis
AAAAAAAAAGATTAAAGGAAGTAGCTGGATCAGACATGGTTTTCCAATACTATCAACTCTGTCTTCTAAAATTAACATGCTATTAAAAGTAGTATATTTATAAGGAGGGTGACTTGGAAAGTTTGATTTCCAAAAGATATCATCAGATACATGTATCATAATCTACCTCTCCATTGTTCATACGAATTTGGAAGATAATCCTCTGAGGTACCTGTGAAGTATTTCAATTTCCATTTCCATTGATAATTCCAAAAATGTCATGGATACCTAAAAAGAACCCAAAATAAATCTGTGAGCAACCTAAGTCCTCCAGTATTACTTTCCTCACAGGAATGTTATGATTATAATTCCTTCAAAGTGAACTTGGTGAAAGTTGAATGAGATAAGGTCCAAGTAGCATTTACCACATTGTCCAAATATTTTTCATATCACTGAGAACAATTAAAAGTAGATATGTGTAGACCACTTAGTGTGTAGCTATATGATAAAATAAATTTAACAGATACTGGTTTTATTCAATTTATAAAGCAAATTACTATAAATTTAGTAATCTTTTGATTCATCAACTTCATAAATAATAACTTTATACTTTCTAAATAAGACCTTGTGAGTTTTGTGAGGTCTTCCCTATAAAATAATATTGGCTGAGACAATGTGGCTGCTATAAAAAGAGAAAAATAAACATTCTGAGAACATGATATTTTAGAATTAAAAGATAAATCTTGTAGATATTTTTAAAGACTGAAGATTTCATTTAAATAAGACAAACATTTAACCTGCATATTAGACATTTAAATAGGGCCCTAATGGAAAATTAATTTCCTAATTTGTTTTGGGCATCATTAAAGTGTTCATCCATAATCTGGAATACATATATTTGGGATGGCTGATTATAGGGAATATTTACCTGTTCAATAAATAAGATAAGCAACTCATATTTTTTAATTCAAGCTTTCACTACTCTTTTCTTTTTTATTTGCAGAGTTTTGCCTGGGCAGAAAATGCTCTTACCCCTTTCATATGGAAATTATTTCCACAGCATGCACCATCAATATTCATCAAGTATCACACCAATTAACAAACCGTGAATAATCTGGCACAAAAATTTAATGCATGAAAACCCATAAACATCTAGGTGGCTGTTAATAGGGCTATGTTTGAGGTAATCACACATAAATTTAATTTTAAATATGCTTCCCTTAAGGAAGGAGTATCAATGTTAATTTAAGAATTTAATTTGTATGGCACTTTAATAAAATGTCTTTTAAGAAATCTTTGTGAAAGCATCTTGGAGAAACTTTGCTTACCAACTAAACATTTAATTGTCTCTTATGAGGTGGAAATGGACGATTTATGTTACACTTATATATTTTAATCTGCATATAACTTTGTGGAGTTAGTGCAATCCTACAACATTTTAAAATAAGTGCAGTAATATAAATTCTTTGAAGGCAAAATTCATAAAACAACTGATTTTGAAATTAGTACTAAAAGGATCTTTCCTTTTTTTTTTTCCTATTCTTTCCTTCTTTCTTTTTCTTGTTTTTTTGATGGAACTGGGGATTGAACTCAGGCCCTTTCACTTAACAGGGAAGCACTTATTCCACTGAACCATCTTCCCCTGTCCAATCATTTCTCTAAGAGATCTTGTTCTGTAATTTGTCATGTTTCTATGTCTAATGTTTTAAATTGGCCTCTCCTCAGCTCTTTCTTTTCTCCTCTCTTCCATTCCCTTCACTTCCCCTTTCTCTTTTCCCTCTGTCTCTCTGTAGTGCTAGGGATCAAGTCCAGCTCTCTTATCCCATATAAATTTATGATATTTTTATGTATATAAATATATACATGTGAATTTATATTGTGTTGTCTAAATTTAATGACAGGAAAAAATGATCTATGATTTTTTCCAGTAAGACAGAGCTGTAGTACAATTATGTTTCCCTAAAATGTCTTTTTTTTTCTCCTCAGTAAAAGAATAAAGTAAAACCAATGAAAGTTGAGGAAAGGAAATTATAAAGATATAAGCTAAATTTAATTACACTGAAAATAAGGATGAACTAGAAAGGATCAACAAGAAGAAAAACTGACTTTTGCAAAGACTAATGAAGTAGATAAATCTTGGGCATGACAAATTAAAGATCAAAAGACAACACAGATAAAGAATATTAGAAATGTAAAAGAGGATTAATTATAGCTACAGTAGAAGTTTTAAGTGTTACAAAGATAAAATATCAAAAACTCCTCTGTGACCATAAATTTTAAAAGTGAAATAACAATTATTTTTAATAAAATAGAATTTATCAAGATTTATCAAGAAGAAAACATCCATAATAAAAGTATATGCCCACGTTTACCACAAAAAATTAATTAAAAATCCAGTCCTATTGACTGTGAGGCATCTTCCCCCAAATATTAGGGAAGCTGCAATCTAATGTTATATGAAGCAATAACTAAACCCAATCACAGAAGAAGCCCTAGAACATCACTCATTTTCAAAGTCTGTGAGCAAAATCAGGCAACTAATGCATGAAAAAAATTATATCTGACCAGTTTCGCCAATGAACATAGAGGAAAAAACCCAACCAATTAAATATTAGCAAGCCAAACAGAATATTTTGTTGTTTTAACATCTTATCAAAAGTTCTTTGTCTTTCACTTAGAGCATTTAGTCCTTCTCTTTTTCTTGACTTATGACTTATTTTTACCATTGTGTTGTATGATTCTTACTTGCTGTTTTCATTTTTGTTTTTCCTTTTATGCATTCTTAACTGTTTCTATTTTTCCCTTTATCCTGTTTCTGTTGGGCCCTTTCATTCTTTTTATCTTATTTTATTCCATAACAGCTATAAAATATTCATTTTTCATTTCCTTTTCTTCACATATTTGGAAATTGGGTACTATTTTTTTAAATGTCAACATCTTATCCATGGTATTTTCGTTCCTAACTGGTAGAAGAATGGTGGAAATCTTTATCTTCAACTTCACCATTTCGACTTACATGGCAGTGCAGCCTAGCATTTCACTTCAATCTTTACTAAAAATTTTCATTTTTTGGTGTGGTGAGTATGTACTTTTATTCCTAAAGAAACTTCCAACATTTTTTTCATTATCATTCACCTCCCACCTGAATTAATTATCTCTTTGCCACAGGTGCTTATTTTGTGATTCCTTAATGATGCTGAAGATCTGTTTTCTTTTGAAATTACCTGTTTAATCTTCATAATGGAAAATATTTTTGATTGATATCAAAATCAAAGTCAACAATGTTTTTAATTATCCAATAGCATGCTTATTTATTCCTGTTTAGATAGCTGGAGATATAAGAATGAAACAAGGCTTACATTTTATTTATTTATTTTAGTTTTTATTTTTTAAAGAGAGTATGAGCTAGAATTAAGACAAAAACTTACAAGTGATACAGAATTTCACTTAATAAAATAATATGAATTTCATAGCATTTGTTGCAATATATAGTGTTCTCTTCCAACACATATTAACAATTCATATTAACAGATATATGCATGTAAAATTGGAAGAAGAAAGAAAAAAGAAATGTATAAAAATTAAGAACAGAAAAATTACAAACAATTAAGAAAAGGAGACAAAACAAATTAAGTATTATCTGCCCCTTTCCATAGACCAGCAGAAATGCACAATACAATTGACCAGATGAAAACATCCTGTTACATACATAAATGCAGACACAAATGCAAACACACTCAGCCACCTAATCTTTGATAAAAGGGGCCAAACACTGGAAAAAAAAGATACCCTCTTTAACAAATGGCCCTGGAAACCTGGCTTTCCACATTCCCCAAGGCTAAAGTTAGACCCATGTGCATCACCATGCACAATGCTACAGTCAAAATGGAGTAAATGTTTAAATATTAAAACAGAAACACTAAATCTTCTGGAGGAAAACATAGGTAGAAATCATAAAGTCAGGGGTAGAGAGTTCATTAGTAAAAATCAAACTGCATGGGAAATACTTCAAAGAATCAACAAGTGGAGTCTCATCTTTATGAAAAGCTTCTGCACTTCAAAATAAATTTCCAACAGAATAAAATGAAAACCCACAAACTGGGAAAATATTATAGCTGACTTTCTCTCTGGCAAAGGCCTTCTATCTAGAACATATGAAGAATTTTAAAAATCAAGCACCCCAAATTCAAATGCCCAGTCCAAATATGGGCATCTGAGATGATTATACACTTCTCAGAGAGAGAAATATGAGTGGCATGTAAACATATAAGAACATACAATGTTATTGCTCATTTGAGAAATGTAAATTAAAACAACACTGAGATTCCATCTAACCCCAGATGGCTATCATCATGAAGCCAGCCAATAACAAATTCTGGAGAGGTTGTGGAGAAAAAGGAACCCTTCTTCACATTTTCTGAGAATGCAGGCTGGTACAACCGTTACGGAAATGAATGTGGAGATTTCTTCAAAAGTTAGTATTAAAGAGCCAGCTATTACCCTCCTGGATATTTTTTCCAGAAAAACTGAAAACCTCATATCACAGTGATATATGTGCATCCACGTTTATAGTAATACAATTTGTCATAGTTAAAACTTGGAAGCAGTCCAGTTGCCCATCAACTGAAGAATGGATAAAGAAGATTTTTACACAGTGGAATACTATTCAGCTATGGAAAAGAGTAAATGCAAGTCTTTTTTTCAATAAATGGATGCTTCTAGAGAACATACTCTTAAGTGGAATAAATCAGACCTGCACGTGCAAACATATTGTCTCCTTAGTGTGAGATCCTGAAACAGAATAATGTAATCTGATGGGTACTGTAGATGCTGGAAAAAGAGAAAGGTTACACTTTAAACAAATACTTTTAGACTTGAATTTGGAGAAAAAAAATCCTCTAATTAAATTTTAGTGAGCATTTGTTACACTATATATGGATTTGTTTTTCAATATCTTTTTATAGTGTATATTAATCTTACAAATACTGGGTTTCATTGTGACATTTTCACACATGAATGTAACATGTCTGCTCATATGCATCCTCGGTCCCCTTCCCTTATATCTTCCCTTTTTTTCCTACACCCCTTTCCTCTTGCCTAACAGTATGCATTCTATGCTCATCTTTTCTTTAAATTTTGATTTCACATATTAGGTAAAGCAAGTGGCACCTGCCTTTCTGAGCCTGCTTTCTTTCCCTTAACATGATGTTCTCGACTTCCATCCTTTGTCTTGCAGATGATGTGATTCTGTTTTCTTTATGACTGAACAGTATTCCACTGTGTGTATAGATCACATTTTATCCACTAAAGACATTATTCAGTGGTCTTTTCCCTTCCACAGTTGCTTACTAGTCTGATGTTGCTCTGTTAGTTGATGAGTTGTATTTCAGTGGCTGCTTGGCATCTGTTCTTGGCATTCTGTAAGTTTATTGGCATGTGATTAACTATATCCTGTCTAATTTTCTTGCTTTTTCATGTGTTTTACTTTTACTTCATTAGCTCACTAATTTTTCATTAGCCCCCTGATTTTCATTGTGATACAAGGAATTAGAGATTAGAAAATGACAATAATTTCAGGCAAATTGTTTGCTGTTGTATTTTTAATGTTGTTCTCTTCCTATATTCTTTTAATTTTTTTCTGTAATTCTGAATAAATGATCATTATTTTTTTTCTCATACGTACTTCCTTATTTTTTTAATTTTACCTCTGTATTATCTTTCCATCTTTGTGTTTTCTAGGTGGGTTAGAACTTTCAACTTACTGTTTTGGGCATGTGTATTTGTGTATTTTTTTTATCTTGCCAAAGATGCTGCCCATTTTTAAATGTTGAAATTTTATTTTTTTTCTTTCAAACCAAATTCATATCTGATGTACTGTTTACTTTTAAAAGTTATGTTTTACTGATCAAAAGAAATGAGCACATACTTCACAGAAAAAATAAAATAAAAAATGGTCAATTGGATTAGAACTAAATTAATTTTATAAGTTAGGTTCATTGTTGACCTTGTGGGAAAATTTGATTTGCTTAACATCCAATTTAGTTTGTAACAAGAATCCTGGAATGAATTAAGTTTATGAATTGAGATACAAAAATTGTATATGTAAAACAAAGTTCAAAATCTCTGGCCATTAAAGAAATGCCAATTAAAACAATGCTAAGGGCTGGGGAGATAGCTCAGTAGAATAAATGCTTGCCTGGCAAGCGCAACGGTCTGGGTTCAATCCCTGGTTCTGAAAACAAAACAAAACAAAATGCTAAGATTCCATCTCACTCTTTCTTAATGTTTAGATTTTTAATCCATTTTTTTTACTTTAATTTAGTAAATGGTGATAGACCCAAGTCTAGTGTTAGTTTTTGACATGTAGTGAGCCAGTTTTTCTAGCATCATTTGTTAAACAGGTTATTTTTTCTTCCACTGAACTTGTATGGCCCTTTTGTCAAAATAAGATGGCTGAATGTGTTCATAGTTGTATCTGTATCTTCTAATGCATTCTGTTGTTTCTTGGGTCTATTTTTTTTTTTTTTTTTGCCAAAACAATACTGATTTTAGCCTTGTAGTACAATTTCAAATCAGGGATCATAATGCCTTCTGTCTTGCCTTTATTGCCCAGAATTGCTTTTGCTATTCTAGGTCTTTCTGGTTCCAAATAAATTTTAGGAATGATTTTTCTGATTGGGAAAAATTGCAATATTTAAGAAATCAAACAATAACAAATGCTGGTGTGGCCATGTCCTTCATTGTCAGAGGGAATGAAAATTAATGCAACTATTGTGAAGATCATAATGGGGAAGTTTCCATATGGAGTAGAGTATAGAAAGTTCTCAAATAGCTGAAATTAGAAATTTCATATGATCCAGCTATTCTTCTGGTATGGGTCTCCTTCTCCAAAGAGTTTAGGCCATCATACTACAGCAATACATGCATATGAATCTTTATAGAGAAAAATTCATAGTATAAGTCCTAGAAGCAGACTAATAACCATCAACAGTTGATTGGATAAAACATATAATGTAGCTTTCTCTCTCTCTCTCTCTCTCTCTCTCTCTCTCTCTCTATCTATCTGAACATTATTTGGCTATAAGGAATACAAATTTGATGCATTTGTTGGAAAATGGATGCACCTGGAAGATATAATAATGAGTGAAATAAACCAGAACAAACGATTAATACTGCGTGGTATTCTCATTTGAGTGAGGCAAATTATAATGATTATGAAAAAGAGGACAAGGGGCAGGATCTCTTGTAATAGGGAAATAATCTCGGGGACAAAAGGGTAGAAGGTGAGGTGAAGTGGAAGGGGAAATGAGTAACGTAAATGTATGCCACGTACAGGAAATTAATAACTGCAATTTATGTAAACACTTGATAGTTTTATTCAACAAAAAAGAAAAATGGGATGGAGTAATTAGAGTAGGAGGAGAAAGGAAGAGGGAAGGAAAGGGTATTGAAAAAGAAAGAAACATGCTGTAATATGTGCATGCAGCCATTCTCCAAAATGATTATAAGCTGTATGAGTTGTAAATATGCACACTAAAGAACTTAACGTTATACTTTACATTTTCCTTTAGGTCTTTATCAATATGATGTAGTTTGGGAAACTATTCTGTTCTTGAAAGGTTATTGGAATTTCTGAATATATCCAAGGTGCCTCTTTTTGTTGTCTTTTATGCTTAATCTTTATAAAGGATGTGCTACATTATAGGACGATACCTTATTGGATATTCAAGATCATTAATAGTTTTTAATGATGCTTCTTTTCAGAAATTCAACTCAGTTGAGAACTTTATTTTGAAAATGCTTAAATTCTCACATTTCATGCAAAACTCAGTCTAAAATATTCAGTTTGAAGTAAAAGCATAGTCTCCTCAGGTGCCTATTTGTTGTGGTTTCTTTCTCGTCTCGTCTGCGTCAGCTGAGGTTGATTTGGACCTGTAGCAGGAGACAGGGGAAGCCAGCCTCGGGTCTGCTGGCTCCTCTTCACTCACTGGGGTCCAGAGGGATTGGACCCCAGCGAGATTAGCAGTTTTGTTTGGATTGACTAGTCCCAACACTACACCATCCTCAGTCCAAGTAGCTTGATGCTGGGCAAATCAATGGCCAATCACATCTCTCCTTTTAATTTCCATATTGTCCTTTCCTCCCCATTCCAGCTCCATGTCTGAGATTTCGACTTCTGTACAACTCCTCTTAAGCCATCGTACTTCCATTTCAAATGAGTTTTGCTTTATTTTTGGTTTTCTCTGATTTTGATTTCTACCTCACAGGAAGTGCTAAGAATCGTTTTTTGTACAGGTACCTTTCTTGCTTTCTAGTGCAGTTAGAAATTCATTTATTCCAAATTAACCTGCGAGTAAACAGAATTTTTCAGTGAGCAGGGAAGTCAGATGCTTAGCTTCACTGATGTTTCCCCATTTGCAGTTTCAATTTTCCATTATCTTACCTGTTTAAATAAAATGATCACTTCCCAATTTCATAAAGTTTTATTTAAAAAGACACGACTGATCTATGGTTCAAATATTCCCTACCACTTAAAAATCATAACTATTTTATTAATAAAATAAGAATACGGTGGATGTTATAAAGAAATATGTGATGATACAATATTCTTACAGGAAACAAAATAATATCTAACAGCTTTTTGAAAAGAAATTGTGGCTAAGTTCAGGAAGCACTGCTGCAAGAGGTCAATGGATACAAAGCCTGAAGTTCAGGATGGTGCCATGAGTTGTCCTCAGTGTCCTCTGCAGAGATACAGGAGGCTGAGAATAAGGGGTTCTGTTTCCAGCCTAATTGCAATACTGATTAGAGACACAGGAATGGTCTCATTAGGCTAAGTCTCATTGAGTTTTACTCTAAGAAGTAAAAGCAACATCTCTGCCAGTTGTTTCAAAAACAGTGTGTTATATAAGAGTAAAGACTAAAAGTAGTTATCACATATTTTAAAGTCTGATTCTACTAAAGATATGTTTGCATCTATAGTTAGTACATGGTATAATTATATTATAGGAATCTATATTAATGTGTGGAGAGAGGCAAGGAGGAAAGAGAAGAGAAGAGAAGAGAAGAGAAGAGAAGAGAAGAGGAGAGAGCAAGACTGATAGAGACAAAGACAGAGAGAGACAGGCAGAGAGACAGCGAGCAATAGAGATAGAGAAAGAGACACAGAGAGAGAGAGAGACAGAGAGAGAGAGAGACAGAGAGATTACATACATTCCTGGATTCATAGTTTGAAATCTAGGCACACAACGAGAAAATATTTGAAGCTATGGCCCTTTGAAAAATAACAAAAAGCATAAAGATGAGTACTTGGTCTAATGCAATTAGTGAACTCAAACAAGGAGGCACTAGAGAACTCATCCACCTCTAACTATGTAAGCACACGCAGAGAAGGCAGTATCTATTTAGTCATGAAGGAAGCCTGCTTCAGAGAATGGCCCATCTGACACTTTGATAATGAACTTCCAAACTCTTATCATTGTGAATAATACCATTCTGCTGTTCCAGTTCTCTAGTCTATAGCATTTTGTTAGGGTAGTCTTAGAAGATTAATATGGTATGTATATGCAAATGCATGTTTTTTTCGATACAATGGCATGCTTTGTAGATGCATCTGAAAATATTTTTCCAAACATTTAACATTGCAGCTCAATGATTGTCTCCTTAAGTCTTTGTAAAAGGTTTTAGAAGAAGGATCTACTTTTTCTTGATGTAGATTTGATACTCCTGCTACCTGTGGTGTTTCTGGGTTGTCACTAAGTAATTCAGGAGTCGTGTTACTTTTCACATTAGGTGCACTTTCAAATGGGGGTCCTTAGTGAAAATGTTGTATTTCTTTTGCTCCAATTCCTGTTAGTATTATAAAATGTTCCAGAATTTTCCTGGCCTAACTTCATAATTTTTATCTTTGTCAATTGAAAATATCAGCATTAGTAAGAGATTCTTGGCTTGCACTGAAGATTTGTTTCTACACCAATGGCCAACCTTTCTCCACTATTTTCAGAAATTCATTCTTTCATACTAAAAAGAAAATACTGAGTATTTTCACAAATATCATGATACCTGAAATTAATGTGCTGCATAAATATCATATAATGATTCAGAAGATTAAGTACAGATTTTGGAACACAACTCAATCCCTGAATATATATATATATATATGAGTGCACATATTTATATATGACATTAGTTATATGACATTGAATAAAATACATAACTTTTAATTTAATTTTTTGATATTAGAATTCAAACAATATTCCTTAGATTGGTTAGGGCTTAGTTTGAGCCACAACCAGTTGAAACTTTGCCCTTGTTTCTTCTTTATTATCAGCTTTTGCAAAACATAAACTTTAGTTGTACAGTTCACTGTGCTAAATACATTAATTGCTCAGAACTTTCACATCTGACCATGTAGTTCTAGTAAAACTAATTAGCCTTTTTATACCTGTCTTCTAACCATTTAAACTATGAGGGTTAAGTGCAAACATATTTGCACATAAATTTAAGTGAAACATTAACAACAGTGTCTTAAAAATACTATAATGTATTATAGTTTCTATGAGAATTGTTTAATATCATTAATTTTATGATAACTGAAAAAAGACCTCAGGAATATTTGGGAAAAAAATCTACCAAAAATCTATCAAGTTAGTTTGTTATATGTTCATTCATATCACAAAATTGTCTTTTCTGGGCCCTAACCCAAAATTATTTTCTTTGTTTGCTTTATAAGGAAGAGATGTTACAGAGAGCAAATCAAGCAAATAATGCAACTAGAAAAACCTTTTAAAATGCACACCCCTCAGTAGATTTAAAAAGAGATACTAAATAACCCATTGTCCCCAAAGAAAAGAGAAGCAAACAGATACAATCACAACACACAACAGAGAAAATATTCAAAGCAAAAAGGGAGTTATATAAAGATCTACTGAACAATGTAAGTACTATAAATACATACATAATTTCGCCATCACCTGTTTCACTGTTAAATGTGTTTCCTTTCAAATTGTGCTTATGAATCTGTTCAAGACAAAGCCAGATCTATTCTCTTCAATTACTTACAGTTCTGAAAGACATATACTTTGGGATGAAATTTTTAAAGTATTTAAATTTTATTTAAATATGTTTAAAGACAGTTTTACAGCCCCAGATTTGGAAGAAGATAGCATATTTCCCATAACTAAATCACTGTTACACAGTTAAGGACTATACTGAATGCTAATTAAACTGAGAAAATATGTAGGAAAAAATTTAAATTCTAGGCTCATTTAAATCACACTTTGTAAGGTATTTTAAAAGAAAATGAATGCCTTGCAGATGGCAGTGAAAAATTAACACTGGGAATTTTTATTTTGATACATTTATGCTCAAGATTTTACTTCCAAATCCTCTGTTTGAGTATATGGAGACTCTTTTATGACCACAAGTCTAAACTAAAGAGCCTATATTTTAAATCATCATATCCTAGATCTTAAAAATTATCCCTCTATAATTTGAGAACTACTCAACTAATAATTCTATATAGGACAAGTCTGTTTTAGATTTTTCTTCATGTAATCAATCCTGTCTCAAAGTTTAGTGGTATATTATTGAGTTTGATTAGAGCATAAAATTTCATAATTTCTTTGATTTTTAATTATTTTACAAATATTTCTGGAAGAAAATGGGTTTTGTCTTTCACCCAGAAAGCTCACTGAATGAATAACCCTTATTGGTGATAGTAAACTAGATGCAGTACACACTTTCTTTGGTAACCTGTGCAAAAGTGCCATTGCTGAGAATCACTATTTACGATAATGATCTCCTCAATAGACCTGTTTACCAAGACAGTTCTATATTAGTTCCAATAGACCACTAGGAGGAAACACAGAGGCACAGTTTTGCATTTTCATACTCCTTATCAAGGAACAAAGTATATAATGATTTTTATTTTCTCAGTGGAGAATGGAAAGGAAACAGAAATGGAATCTAGAGGGAAATAACCAGATGCTGAAAACTAGACTTAGATCTGTTGCCAAATGTGACTTGATAATGACTCGAGGTAATTAGAATTGCTGAGGGTGCAAATTAATGTCTCTGCTAGGACAATGCACTGTTTATAATCTTTGGAAGTCTTAAGGCGGCCAGAGAAAGAAGAAAAACTCAGTCTTAGAGAATCTTCTAAGGAATTCTCTGATGATCTTCAGGACTGATACCAAAGATTCATGCTATATTTCCTTTAACTTCCTTGTTGTTTTGTATGATATTTGTTTGCTTTTAAGATAATAGTATATTTTTAATTAATATATTTAAGCCAATGTATAAGACACAGGATTCCTCTGATATTTGCATTGCATTAAAGAATTTCTGCTGAATTTCTTCAAAGCTGACTATAAACATGGTCACAAAGCTCTAATTTTAAAGAGTGCCTAGAATCAAGAACTTATCTGCCAAGATCCAACATTCATATTTGTCACTTCTCATAGAGATGTTAGATTAGACAGACAGTGGTGTTTCAATAAATTGCTTTAGCTATCCATGAAAATCTTTTGTAATGTTCACAATAACATTTAAAAAGTTATATGCCATAGATGCTCCCTGGAATAATGTGTTACAAAGACAAGACTTTGGTGGACAAACTGCCTTTTCCAAAGATAATAATATAAATGCAGTCATTAGTCCTATAGAGCTTATTCACTAATTTTTAATTACATTTGAAAATAAATACCACAAAGCAATTAATGGCTCTTATGGAAGTAACTCTATGATTATCTTAAAATAATCTCTAACTCCAAGTCATGATTCAACTTGGTTTCTCAGGCTTACTAGATTTCTTATGTGAATGTTGGGCAATTGATAGAAAAAAAGATGGTTCATAAAATTTGGATGGATTCAAATATAGCATAGCATCTTGAGCTTTCAATGAGCCTGTCCAAGCCTACCTCACTATCAGATCCTTTTCAACTACTTCTGAGAAATTTTGCTTCTTCCAGCCTGAGGACACTGAAATAAATTTAGACTGAAATGCCAGTTTCAATCAGCTCCACATCCACCATCTCTAGCGGCCTCCAGACTCAACCTAGAGTGAAGTCCAACCTAACCAATAAAGATGTGCCTCATGTCTGATGTGAACATAGTTAATTTCCACAAAGACTTGTACATATTGTTAATCCAGAAAGTAGAAATTAGCACATATTTACAGAAGTTCATTCTAAATTTACTTGTTCACAGTGGAAAGGAAATGAGTTTGGGGTGGCCAAATGTATCACAGATGCTCCAATAACGAATTTTTAATTTTGCATGTTGTTTCAAGAAGTTGGGAAAAACTCTCCTAATTTGTTTGTATAATTCATTGCAGCCTGGACTTTATGTTGACCTATAGTAGATGGAATTAAGGGGTAGAATTTCCTTGCTACAGTGTAGAGGGTGCATCTAAACAATTAGAGAAATAAAAATACTGGAGCATAATCATAATGTATGACTAGTTCACCTGCACTCCTCTGTTCCACCACTATGTACCCTGCCAGACATATATGTGTATATATACCTATCCTATGAGTTCTTCGGTGAAGCGAGCCCCACCCTCCCTGAAGTGCTCTGCCGCTCTCTCTTCCCTGTATGACTTCTCTTAAGGAAATGCCTTGCTGCATTGTCAAGACTACACACGGTCCATCCCTCCTCCTGCCCTACTACAGCGCAACCCAGAATGATCAGCTGGAAGAACCGATCTTCCAGTGGCTGAAGTAATATTGTTTGGGATTTTTAGATCCTGATACCATAGGGGCACTAGTGTAATGGAGTCAAATACTTGTGAAGTCTATCAGCTAAGGTAAGGATTCAGGACAGCTGAATGGGAAGTTAATATTTGGCCAGACCTGTTTTCTGGAATAGTGATTGTTCTATATACTTGGGTGAATCTAATTTTCCACTATGGAATAACTTTGGTCAAAAAACATGTTCTTGTCAGGTATTTAAATCCTTTGATTAGTTCCCAGCTTCTTCTTTTTAAAAACTTCCTTTAAAAAGTTCACATTTTGTTTTCACAGTCAACTGTCTGCTTTTTAAAAGGAAACCATACCTTTTACCTGTTCTAAATGTTACTTGTCTAACTTACAAGAATTAGAAAATTTCCAGGGCACCCAAGAAGTTCTAATTTCCAAGCACTGATTTTTCTTTTCTTTTCTTTTCTTCTCTTTTTTTTTATTTTCTTCCCTCCTCTCCCCTCCCCTCCCCTCCCCTCTCCTCCGCTCTTTTTCACCTCCACTTAAGTATAAATGAGATCATTTCAAGTGCATGGAAAGGGTAAGGAGCTGGAAAAGCAAGGAGGAGAAGGGAGAAAGAATAACATTAATGGAAAAATGCAGCCACCTCTGATGTAAGTTCTAATGTAGATGTAATTGACTAAACGACAGAGTACCCGGCAGCCATTTTTGGACTTGACACTGTTTAGTTTTCCTCTAAACTGTATGAGAAAGGTAGAGTTTAGTCAGGGGATTGTGAGGTGGTGACATCCTTCAGGATTCTCTGACATAATCTGAACTTAATTCAGAAAGGAAAAGAAGAGAAAATGTACAGACTTAGTAAATCAGGCCATTACTTAAAGCCATAATGAAGTATTTTGGGATCAATAATAGAATACACTTTCTTTCTTTTTTTTTTTTTATCTTGTATATGATGGCTATTCTTTTAAGAGAAACATGACAGGGAGGAATCGGCAAAAAGCTTCAAAGAAGGGTTAATTTATCAGCAGATGAAAAACACATGTAGAATATACAAAATAGAGAATTATAGGACGTGTCCCTGGTAGCTAATACACAAAATCTATAGTCACGCAGAAAATACATTCTTTGTCCTCTAGTAAATACAATTTCAACCAGATGGACCCTCTCCATGTGTCACAAATGACATTTCGACCAGGCCTTATCCTCTGCTGCTGTTTCGTTGATTTACTTATATAATATCATTACATAAAAATGCAACTTCTTTGTACTGTGAATATTTTCTCTCAGTCTATGATTTGACATTTCTTTTTAGTGTCTGCCATGTAGTTTTATAAACTGTATACTATTTCATCTTACCCATGTACCATCATTTATTTATTAGCTGAATTTTCCCTAAAGTATTTTGGCTTTAATAATATTATAACAAATACCCTGGAAATTATTAAATAATATGCCTTCCTCAGTCTCACCACAGGAGCTGTATAAACATGTATCGAAGGCCTCAAAACACATTCTTTAGGATTTTGGGTTTTTAATTTTATTTTCTACAAATATTCGCTTCCAGATATAAACTGATTTTTCTACCCTTATACCTTCACAATATCCTCTTTTTTAACTTTCTCTTTCTCTGTGTTTCTCTATCTCTGTCTCTGTCTCTCTCTCCCTTTCCCTGTCATCGCTGGGGATTGAACCCAGTATTCTGCAGTTAGCAAGTGCTGTGCCACAAACTGACATCTCCAGAAGGATTCACATTCCTAAAAAGAGTCAATGTACAAGCCAAATAACTAATATCTCTTAAAAACATTTCTCTGTGCAAGGCACAGATCTGTGCTCTGGATATGCATGCCTTCATTCTATGGTATGGTCAAGGTGAACCATTGAATTTTATTCTCATCTTCTTTTCATAACTGAAGAAACCATCCAGTGAGCAGAGCTGGGGCTTCAAGTGCTGGTGTCCACCTTTAAATCACAGGGCTTTCATCCATTCACCTAACTGGCTTCAAAACATAATTCCTATAAAATAATAAGGCACAACTCATATGGTAGATGCAATTTTCATTAGCTTCTGAAGAGATGCACACAAAATTTATTTTCTAAAAAGCAATATCAATTTAAAAGAAGTCACAAAATGGTAAAAAAAAAACAAAACAAAACAAAAAAAACAAAAAACCTGAGTTCACATTGGGTGAATTATCTTTAATGTGATTGTTACATAGCTGTAGATTCTCAGACCTAATGGCACTCACTCTCTCTCTCTTTTAAACTAGATGTTAAGTTAGAAAAATAGCATGCATCAAGCTACATTCACCATCTGCTAAATAAAATGCAGCTTCTACAAAAGCACTAAGCCTAGTTGAGTGTCTAGCTTGGTGGTAAAACACTTAGTTAGCAAACACAAGACTTTGGGCTAGATCTTCAGTATCATAAAAAAAGCCAAAAACAAAAAAACCAATAAGCAGGTCTTACATATATAAAGGAAATGTAAAGAAGTTTCAGTTTCACATTCTATGTCAAAATTCCCAATGCATTTGTGCAATTGTAGTGATGAACCCTTTTCACATTTTTAGTTACTGAGATTTCACACAGTGAACTTTAGGAAGGGTCTGATTTAGTCAAGTTAAGAAGTAGGGCTCTGGTTAAAACAAAACAAAAGTAGTTAACTAAAGTAGTTTTCAGATTCGGAGAGAAGCAAATCTTGCATACTTTTCTGCTAGGTGAGGGATATTTTATATAATCAAATTTGACAACTATTATAAGGCTGGGTCTGTTTGTAAAGTAGGACATTTTATTAAACAATTAAGATTTCCTCGGAGAGAATTTTTCCTTAACTCCACAAGAAAACCATGTGGATTATCTTGGAAAATTTCAAAAAATTGAATTTATTTTTGATCATATATATTCATGTTTCAGCATAAAATATGTGAATAAAATAAAACTTTGAAATATGAAAAATAAGCTACTACTATTATTCCTACTCTTCGAGTTTTAAAAAGGGAACTTTTTCCATAAGCCTTATTTTTAATAGTTTTAGATGAATGAAAACATTAAGAAGATAGTGCAAACAGTTCCCATGTGCTCTGCACATTATTACCTCTGCTTGTAACATTTTATATCAGTATACCTCATTTCTACAGTTGTAAACTAGCATTGTGCATTATTATTCATTATATTTCACCCTTTGTTCAGATGATCTTAGCTTTTACTGGTGTCTGTTTTCTCTTCTTGGATAATACCCAGGAAGCTCCATTGCTGTATTTCTTGGTTTGCATATAGAATTTATCTAGAACATTTTGGTAGTATTGAGATGCAGGAAATCTTTGAGATGTGAGGGTTAGTGGAAGAAGAATATCTTACAGGAATACCACCCTCAGGATTAACGTAACTAGGTCAGCATCTAGTCAGTTTTCATGGGAGCATGTTGGTATAAAGAAGAAACATGGCTCTAGTCATCCACTGTCAGTTTACGTAAGCAGTCACCCGCAGGACACACGGGTATACACATCAGAATCAATCACCGCTGTGCCAGTACTTCATCACACAGTTTTACTGCACACTTCACTCGTCTACAACTTAGGACACTCCTTTCCCCTCCACTTTTATTAACTTACATTATTTCATATTTGAAATATAGTTACAATCACCCTCAATAGTCTATATTCTTCCTGTGATACTCTTATATTCTGTTATAAACTTTGCATATTATGAATATTTATTCTGTGTGCTTTGAAGTTCTGTAAATTTTAACAATGTATGTCAATGGTATTCTTACCATACTGAGAAGTTTTATCATCCTAAAAGCACCCTTCGTGTCACCTGTCTAGTCCTTAAAATGTCACATGGTCTCTCTTATACTGAAAGTGTAAATAAGAACCCAAAGGTTTAATAGACATTGTGAAACAGGAAGAAGTTGTTCAACAGGAAAAGAGAACAAGTGTGGGGATCGGGGAGAGAAAAGGAAGTATCACAAAAGAATAAAATGGGAACAAAGTGTTGTGGATAAGGAGGGTAAGAAAGAGAGGTTGAAGGGAGGGGAGAGGAAGGAGAAAAAAGGGGAGTCAAGGTAGATACTGTATAGGTACAAATTCCCCATGATGAATGTGATCATTATGTGTATCTAAAGGGTACCAATAAACTTAATTAAAAATCTTATTCTAAATCATTGCCATGCAACAACACTACAGTTTTCACTTTTGTGGTATTATATAGCTTGTATTAATTATATAGTATACAATCTTTTCAAACTAGTGTTTCTTAGTAATGTGCAATTAAGATTCAAGTCTTTTGGCTTTATATTTTATTTGTTTTATTGTTCAATATTATACAAATATATTCTGCCATGTTTATATGTTCATCTATTAAAGGAAATCATGTATGTTTCTAGTTTTTGATGAAGACATTTTCAATCATTTGTTTTCAGATCATAGTGTAGAAACAACTTTCTACTTATTTGAATAAAAACCTAAAAAAACAATTGCTGGTTTGTTTGGTAAAACCAAATGTAGCTTTGTAAGAAATTAGCCATCTTCAAAAGTTAATATGTTGAGTTGTGCCCCATTAACAATAAATGAAAATTTATCTTGCTCCATATTCTCATCAGAAATTTGTGTTATCAGTTGACTGTAACAATTTTACTGCTTTCAGAAATATTTCACCATTTAAGTCTGCAGTTCAACAATAAAAATTATGTTGAACATCTTTTCATATGCACGTTTATTATGCTTATAACATTGTTTGTTGGGTGTCCTGTGCCCAGATCGTTGCCCATTTATTTATTTATTCATTTATTCATGCATGTATGTATGCATATATTTATTTTTCGGACAGGGTCTACAGGGTCTACATGGTCTCACTGTGTACATTAGACTCCTAGTGCTAGGATTACAAGCGTGTGCCACCACTCCCAATCTCAATCATCATCTCAGCCTGTCCCGAGAGCAGGGCCAACACTGCAGGCACAGGGATTGAATTCCCAGCCTCTGTGGCTACCTAAGCAGTCACTTTAATTCACTGGTCTGTTTTGTTAGCACTATTGCCCATTATAATGACTTCTTATTTTTCTGATGATAGAGCTGGTCCATCAAAATGTTATTAAAATATATAACATAATATTTCCTAACCATTTTAAAGATAGCATTCTATTTATTCATATTTTTCATAATCAATTTTTATGTACAGATCTATTGCATATCCATAAAAATGGAGTAGCATCTTGATAACTGAGGCATATTCTTACATTTGTCTCTCATTTACTTTTAATAAATTGTGATACTTAAAAATAACACTGTATTAAAAGTTACTTCGCAAATGTTCATTAAATAAGCAGACAGACAGACGTAACTTTACACTTCACGTATGTGTGAGTGGTGTTGCCTGGAAGTGTCAATTTATCAGAAAGCCAGAATCACATAGATAAACATAAGGAAAGCATCTTCTTGAAACACGAGTAGACACCTCAATATGTCAGCAAGGCTAAATTCTTTTCAAGTGAAATTCCTCTTACAATGTATTTGTTGTCAAAATAACACTACATTATTGACTGAAAAGTTTTTGCAAAATAACCACTACCCTTTGGTCCTTTTACTGAAACATTCTGGTGTTCTCAAATGCTCCCTTTCTACTTTCAACAGAATTCTGTTTGTACTAATTTTACTGTGAAAAATCTCACAGATTTGTTTGAGTGCCTGTTCACCCATAGTGTTCCTAAGTTGACAATGGACAGATTCAGCCAGTCAATCAAAGACTCAATGACTTACTGCACACAATGAACTCAGGATGTAAAGAGAAAGACACTATTGCCTTTGATGCTTTTATTGTTCAGTGTGAAGGACAAAATACTCACATGAAATTCAAAATATTCCAGTATAACTGGAAGATGTGTGTGGGAGAAATAATGATGATCAGATGATGAAAGATGTACATGAATATAATTCAAGCTGAATCTCAGTGTTCTGCTGCAACCTGGACACGTCCTTTTACTTAACAAAAGAAAATCTCTACTGAGATGAATTTAGGAGTTTGAGGTTACAGAATTAGTATGAAAAGCCTACAAGGAGTGGAAAACAATGAACAATAGTAAGTACTGTGAGGATATTACATACAAAACTTTCATTAACCTCTTAATCAAATACTAATTTTAATTCTCTTTTTTGTTTTTTTTTACAGTCAGCTTCACTGATTGCTGGTGACCTGCAAAGCGAGAATTCCTGGTTGGCTGCTACATGTGCTGAAGAGTACAGCAGGAGGGGAACCCTGCTCACTAAATTGAAGAACTTAAATAAATCATATAATTCTGGGCTTGCTGAAAACCATTTGGATTTGTCTTTCCATGAATTGCCAACTCCAAAGACATGGCAGATTTTAGTTCCTTTTTCGACCTGAGGTTGGAAATACCAAAGAATGGATGGGTTTATTTGGGGACTAAATAAAACTTGGACATTCTCTAATGTCCACAGAGAAGATAGTAATCTGCTTTCCTGAGTGAAAAGGAGACCAGTATATCCAGACACCAAAAGGCCAATGTCCGTCAAAGATCTTAACACGTCCTTCGTGCCACAGCAAATGTGTTGCCAGCCTAGCACAGAGTATTGCTCAGAGTCAGGGTATACTTGTACATGACTGTTGGATCCGAGAGCAAATTGACAATGCATATCCTCTTGTGAGTACATTATTAAGAATTTCAAAGTGAAGCTATCCATGGGACTCTGCTCAGTCAAGACTCTAATGTGTTTGCAGAGGTGACATACCCATAAGGCTAGCCTTAGATTACTAGGTCCCCATCTGACTGAGAGTGAGATTCCACCAGTATCCATAGGCCAATCAGGATGGAGAAGAAATGCAGAATTTCCCTTGCCTTACCGTCATTCCTAGGGATGTGTTAATACAGGCCTTTTTTTTAACACTTGACTTTAAAGGGGCATTAGGGACAACTTTAAAAAATGTAATGAAACAAATAATAACTTCCTAAAATGAGAGAGAAGTAATTAGAAGATATTTACAGCATTCTCTTTTCTTCCCCTGCCTAAATCTTTTTGAGTGGAAGAAGAAAAAAACCTCCTTCCTTGAGTAATTAAACTCTGTTGATTTCATTTTCTAATGAGGAGAAAAAAGTAGTATAATGGTGATATATTAGTTAGTATAGCTCGAATTATGCTGTAGAGAAAAATGCCCTTTAATAACAAGGCATTGTAGACATTCTTTGCTTTGTTATCCAGTGTGGTTGCAAAAGACTCCCCCAGGCAACTGACCTTTTTGTGGCCTACTTACCTCATGGACTACTTACCTAAGTACTACTTCAAAAGTGTATGGAAGGAAACCTATAAACTCATTATCAGAGGAATGATTACGTACATGAGTCTTTTGCCTTTAAACCTATGTTCACTATCTCTATAATGATAAACTAGGTACATGATACCATGTTCAGTATTAGAATTTAGTTTCTACACTCAATAATTATATTTTCATTCGAACTATAAGAAAGCTACCCTACTGTTTCCTTGTTTTGTTTCGTAATTCTGAGGCTGAAACCCAAGGACTTGTACCTGGTAGACATGAATTCTATCATTGAGCCCCATCCCAAATCGCCTACTTAATTTTATTTTTTTTCAAATACTTTTTAATTTTTATTTTATTGAAGTACAAATATCAATGAGACATTTCTAAGATACCTTGACAAGATGGATTTGATAAATTAATACATTGCAAATTGTTTTCATAATGTTTTGGTATCATAGAAGGTGCATACATGATATTATGCTTACAGACATTATTATAGCATGTGTTTCTTATCAGCAAATTAAGAGAGTGTAGCTGTTTGTGTATCTTATTTTTTATACCTGAAGTACATCAAATATTCAATAATTAATACTTTCTACCTTGTTATTTTCCTAGTGGTTGTCCATAGCACTAGAAGCCGACATAATATCCTGTCCAACCACCATTAGTGCAAATCTTGCCTCTCATAGAATTATGTAGAAGCACAGCGTTATCTATTCCAACTGTACTGTCCATATACACAGATCATGATTCTTTCTTTCTATACCCCTTTCTTTGTCTACACCTGTCAAAGATGGGTCTACTTAATTTTAATATCAAAATGCATTTTTACTTCTCATGGCAATAGGCAGTGAAATTTTGCACTAGGCACACTGCATCTATATCACATATGCATTTGCAGGCTGCAGAATCTCTTTTCTTTGCTAAACCAAAATCAATGCAAAGCCAGATGATATATTTCATTTCAATCAAGAGTTTCATAGAGCCTCAGAGACATAAACATGATTTATGGCTCTTTAGAAGGAATAGTGTATAAAAACAAAATTACTTCAAAAACTGTATTTTCTAGAAGTTAAATGCAAATCAAATAGGCCTTAATCTACTCAGAATTTATCTGGTGACTCTGACTATGGTGTCTAGAAATTTAGTATGATTATTTATCATTCATATAGCACTATTTTCTGTTTTGGTTTTCTTTTTTAATAATCACTCTGATCAGTCATTTTTAATCTACTTCATGAGCTGTGACAGGCCAACCAAACCCACTTTGCAGTTGCAGATGATGTTAGGATTTGAAGTACCCATGGTTTTGTATGAATCTGAGTTCTTACTGTAATAAAACCCGTTGCCTGAAAACCTAACGGTTAGTATTTTGTGCAATACAACACGCTCCTGCTAAGTCCCAAGTCAGATGTTGAAGCCTCAGCCCTTCACAGATTTTTCATTAGAACTCAGCTAGTGCTTATTAGGGGAATATCCTCTGTAGGTTTATTTAGTTTTGTTTTTGTCTTTGGAAAGTTTAGAAGCAGCTAATCTAAGTTAGTATAACTATATATCTACTTTCTCTTAGTTCAATTAAGAGAAAGATTTGTATTAATAGAGTGTTTAGAAAAGATATCGTTTCTGCATCTTGTACTATGAATAACTACTATGAAGACAGCAATATGCAATGTATTAATTATTGTAACTGTACTACTAACCTGTTTTGAAACTGTCTCATCACTATTTCTTTATCAATAGCATTAGTTGGAAAATAGGAGTATTAATCTAAGAGCATCATTCAGTTCTTGTGCTGCCCTATAAGACATTTACAGACCACCACCATTCCTGCAGTATAAGGAGCTGCTATACTGGGTACATCTATCTCCAATGTTCTCAATTTTGTGCCTATTATAGCCCTAAAATCCCTTCGACACTGCCCTCTACCTTCTACAGCTTTATTAACACAGTAATTTATCAAATTAAATTACGTAATTGTGAGAGACAAAATGTATTTAGGGCTTAAACTATACAAACAACTCAATTTGGAATTTTTCTGACTATATCTGAAATTAATGTTTTTTTTTTTTTATAATTCTCAGGTACTCTAGAAACATGACCCTGCAAAAGTCGGGGTTCCGCCAGACTAGTAAAAAAGATTGAGTAGAGAGTGCAAAAAAACAAAACGTTGAGGCTTACACAGTTTTCCCATTTAATATCAGTCACCTGGACCCTTTTACTTTCACTGATCCTCACTTGAAAACACGCTTTTCTTTTGGCAGATGAACACCCTTGGCCAGTGGCAGATCAGCTGAGGCTTCTGGATAGACAAAGCCATTTTCAAATTATATGATTTACAGAGAGTTGACTTCCCTCCATTCCTCTCTTCGTCCCAGTGGTTTGCATTCATTGGTATGGACTGGCATCATGGTGTAATGAAATTTCATGGGACGTGCAGGTCAAGGCAACATTGATTCTAGCAGGGGACCATCCCTTATTGCATTTCTTACAGATTACGCATACGGCCATGGAAGCTTCATTGACAAATGTGTGATCTGTCACAGCTGATTCTGGACACAGGCAGATGACAGCAGTCCATCACGAGTGCTATCCTGTCACTGTAGTTGAGAAAACAATCTAAAGTAGAGCATCAACATCAAGTTTAATCTTTCTCAAGATACATCCACTTACGTTAATAAGTCTCGGTGCAGGTACAATTACTTACATCTAAAGTGTTTCAAAAGCACTTTTCCAAACCAACTCACTTAAAAACTTCAGTTGAGAAATGCTTTTGTTGTACAAGAGAATAAGGGAATTCAACATAAATTTAGAATTAGAGACTGAAAAACCACACTTTGTTCTAGTTCCTTATGACTTAATTTGTGTCATCTTGCTTGAGAAGTCTTTCCAGTTGTTCCTAGATACAGCCAGGCACTGCCTGCTTTGGTCCTTCCTGGAGTACTTTGGACTCAGCTGGAATTACATCATATGGTACACTGTATGACATTTATTTATTTAAACAACTGCTTCTAATAATAGAATGTAAACTTGACAGGGAGACATGGTGTATTTTGTCTCTGTAATCCTCATGCTTTGCATAAAGCAATGTTCAAAATGGTGATCAGTGTATTATTATTAAGCATAAGTCATTTAAATTTGGGATTTACAGATTGTCACAGATAACTTCTAAAGCTACTTAAAATCAATGAAAAAAATCATTGTATTGGCTAGACCACCACATATTTTGTGTAAGCCAATCATAAACCCATTCAGTTTCCCAGTATTTGGAACAGGATGAGAAAATCTGATTAAATCAACTAGAGTTTTGACATCTACACCATAATTCCCAGCAGACTTTGAAGCAAGGCTTCTCTCCCAAGAATGTACTAAGTCCAACAATGTCTATTTGCATTAGACTCTCATAACAGGGTTTCTAGCATAAATATGGCTAAGTAACATCAATTTTCCTGAGCACTGGAATTACTGATCTGGGTAAAGAAGCAGTGGATGATTATGGCTCAGATATAATTGTCACAGTTTCAAAGATGACTCCAGCATCTTTGCTGGGAACTCTTCCTTGTCTCCTTTTCCATATCTCATCTGGGTTTGAATTGATTAATTGAAAATTAAGTTAAGTTGCATTTTGATCATTGTTTTTTCCTTCCTTCTTGTTTAGTTTTGTCCCCTTTATTGAGATCTCTAAGAGATTGGACTGATATTTATGTCTTAATGTAATTAAGATTTAAATAGAAATCTGCTTCCTTCATCTTCCTTTCAATTTGCATCAATAAACACCTGCCAGAAGAATATTCCGAAGTCTTTTGATTGAAAGTTTAATTTAGTAATCATCACATCAACTTCAGCCTTTCTTAGTTCTCTTTTTCCTAAGTTCTCCTATAACATAGTCACTATATATTAATTGTAAGAGTTAACATAAACCTAAAACTTTTTTGGAAGATGACAAAAACATTGCCATTGTAAGATATATTAATTCAGGAAATTAAATATATGAAAAATTTATGTACAACCAAACATCCAATTTATTTGTGATTTTTTAGTGATATGACACGTTGTCTACACTTGAACTTCCAAAGCATCCTGGAAATTTTCTGATCCATTGAAATAAAGAGCTTCTAGCACAAGCTAGCTGTGTTACCCCATAATCTTCATGGTAAAAAAGTGTTAACATTATTACTCCTGAAGCATTTTGAGTTGTAACTTGACTTAGTTGGGTTTATCTCCTAATGACTTATATTCCCTTGTCTCTCTCTGAAAAATAAAATAAAACATTTGCTTCTTCCTCTACCACTTAAACTCCTAGATAAGCACCACCATCTGTTTCCTTGGTTCTGCATCAGGGATGGTGAATTCATGTCCAGAAAATCATGTTTGTGCTGTTCTTCTAATGTCCCTTGAGCTTCACTCTGTAATCCTGGTGGAACAGCTACCTCTGGACTTCATTACCAAGTTCCACATGTCCTCTGGCTTGCTTTAGATTCAGCCAATTTAGGGCACTTGTAGTCATCAGAGATAGGAAAAGAGTTCAGTTATATTTTGAACTCCTCAGTTTCAGCACTTCAGAGACACAGATTGGCAATGGATAAATTCAACTGCCAAAGGCTGTAACTTGGGTCTCTTCATGTCTTAGACCCCCCATGCTTCCCAAACCATGACTAGACCAAGAATATGTCAGTCACCACATTTAGACTTTCTTTATCCACTTTGTAAACAACCTTTTTATTATACTTTTCTCATTGAGCAGTTTAAGTCATGATCTTTTTACCACCCAGACCCTAATTCACATATAATTCCTTCTCACATCTTTTTTTTTTTTTCCTTCTCACATCTTTAAATCATTATCAGATTATAGAGAGATAAAAGATACTGAAGATACATGCTGGCTTATCTTTATTTGGAACTATCATCATTAACATTTATTTCAATTATATTCATTTCCACATTTTAAACACATCTTAATTTTCATAAAAAGAAAAGGCCAATATGGGTAATGAAATAGTGATGTCATGTGGTTCAATGTCAGCTTTTCTCTAGGTGTTTCTTACCTGTACTTTTTAGACCTAGTGAAAATCTCCTTCCCTTCTCTGAGAATTTTCTAGCCATCCTAGCATACCTAGATTCCCTGCTCATTCTCCAACTAGCTGAGCTCTTACTTCATTGGAGAAAAGTAAGGGAAGCTGATATAAATTTCTTTAGTTACTTTTGTTTTGGCTGGTACAGACCCCTGAGGGTGGGGCTGGTGTGGCATGTGGTGCCTGGGATTCAACCACCGCCCCCTGTGCCTACTTAAGCTTGCCTAAGCAGGTGCTTTAGACCATTGAGCTACCTCGATGGCCTCTCTTTAGTTTCTTTCATCATTTTTTTCTGCTACAGTTTGAGTATCATTATATTTTTCCTGTCTCTAGGATTTTAAATGGCATTTTTCTTTCAGAGATCTACACAGGTGCCTGAGCCCCTAAACCTTTCTCCTCTTAGACTCCACAGGACTCATTTTCATGAACCACCTTTTTAGTCTCTTTCATTTTTAGTCTTTACCTTTTCTATGGATCTTTTCTTTATACCCTTCAAATATCCTGCATTCTCTGACATTAGCTTTCAAAGGAATGTGCCTGTCTTCTCGCTACTTTGCTTTGCTCTTTGCTTTATGCGATCCATTTCTATCTTGTTCTCTTCTCCAAGTTGCACTTTCATAGATCACCAATTCTATTTTTATCAGATAACAATGGCTTACCTCTCACTTGGTTCAGACTCTAGCAGCTGAGGGTTTGAATATCTTTGTGTTTCCCTAAATTCTATTTCTTTGGCTTCATAAACATTACTGATACCTTGTGTTTTAATTTTTCTCTGGTGTCCTTTCCCTGTCTCCTCTTCATTACTTCTCATTCCTGATAAACCTCACAGTTTGCTCTGAACCATCTTGTCCTCTGATTGGACACACTTTTAAAGCTTAAAATAATATGCTTCAGTTTAATGACCATGAGGTACCATTTTATCTTTCTGTATCTCAGCACTTGCAAGTTCTCATTGGCGTCTTGATATCTCCATAGCAGGGACATGAAATTTGGAGCCATTATTTCCCAGATGACTTTGCCTTAGGGATTCTTAGCAATCTTCTCAATACTTTATTAAATTGAGTGCACACTAAGGTCATTCTGTTTATCCACCCAAGAGCAAATCATAACCCTTAGCCTCTGGGTATATTTGTAGTCTTTCCTAAGTGTAAAGCTGAAAGTTTTCTAAAATACCATGTCTCACACAATTCTCCTTCTTAAGTATATCCAAATGTCATCTTTTTCTTTAGAATTAACTCTAGGCTGGGGAGATGGCTCAATAGCAATAAGCACTTCTTTGGCAAGCACAAGGGCCTGAGTTCGATAAACTGTTCCACCCCCCCAATAAAAAAGACAGTTGGTAATGAAAGAGGAGTTCATGCCACCCTTTGTATTGCTCAGAGTTGATCTGATTGCTTGTTTGTTTTATTCTGCATTAGTGGTAACTAAACCTAGTTCGTTTGTACCAAGCAACATCTCTAGTCCTTTTTCCAACATTTTTTAAAACAGATTCTCACTAAGTGTTCAAGTTCATTGGGATCAGTTTGAACTTGTGATTTTGATGCCTCTGATCCCAGAGTTCTGGGATTGCAGGAGAGTCTCAGCAAACCTGATGACCTTTATGTTTTACACAGTATTATCTGGAAATAAAGAAGTTTCTAAATATATCATGCATTAATATGTTTTTCAGGACATCCCCACAAAATGTCCTTTCCACCTCTTTGCTACTGAAGTTCTACCCATTTCCAATTGTCCAAAGAAAATATCATTAGTGAGGATTAAATGCTTCCTTTCCCATTCTATAATAACATCTTCTTTGGCAGCCATATCTAACACATGTTCATGATAGCTGTCTTTCATCAACACATGAGCCAAAATTTCTATGCGCTTTAATGAAAACTAGAAAATACGATTTGAGGTTCATATTATAGTCAAGCTCCAAAATGGAGATTAAAAAACCTTTAAAAGTGTCCACAATTAATATGAGATATCACTTTATTTCATGAACTGTGAAATCTTTTGAAGTAAGGTTGTGATAATAGATAGTGAATTTGGAGATCTTTTGGTTTTAATTTCTACATAATTACTCAAAACCTACAGTTACCTTGTATTTTTCCTCTGATTTCTTCTAATATTTCTGCTTACTCTCTCAAATTTAGAGGAAGTGACTTCATCCCACAAAGTACAAGTGTGAACATCAAGAATTTGCCTAACTATATTGTGCCAAATTAAAAATTAAGTGTCCAGATGAATGAGAATTTATTACAATCTAATACACTCTCATTTTATAGTATTGCAATAATTATAGTCTTCATAATCATTAATTGCTTTGATTATATTGCTATAAACTACAGAGAAATATTACTTTCCCTGATTTATGTACAAATAAAGCAAAGAAAATACAGCTTTAGTAATTTGCTAAGCCTGTCACTGAAAGAGGTACAAATCAAATCATGTCACCATTTCCAAATGGGGCTGCTGTTTGGTTTGTCCTAAAAGGGTTTCCTTCGTGTTGTGTACCCGTATTACCAAGTAGCTTTTGATTCAAAAATATCTCAACTTAGCCACTAATTGTACTGACATTTGCAGTAGTTTCCAAGATAAAAATTAAAGCATAGTAGAAGACTGCTGAACCCGTGTAGTTTCTAGGTATTATGAGAATCACTTTTCTAAGGTGGTCACATTTTTAAGAACAGACTCCCCTATGTTTGATCTAAAAGTGAAAAATTTTGGTTTGAACTGACATCTACTTACTTCAAGTAAAAGCAAATGTGGCTATAAAAAACCTAAGAAAGTGTAGATTGCACATATTTAAAAGATGTTATTCTCCAAGGGCTGATTATCTATTAATAGTATTATAAAACCTAGAAAATCCTTTGTGATAAGCTCAATACCAATCCTCAATAAAAGCTTGTAATTTTTTCTAAAGAAATGGAAAACAGTATATTACTGATTTTCTATTGTTCAAATTGTGCTTGATCTCATTTATCTGGATGTGAAGACTTTTAGGATAAGGCCAAGCTCCTTCAAGTAGACAGATCAATAGACTGCCTAATGGTGGACAGCCAAGTATATTTTAGCATTCTTGAAACTGAAAGGATATTACCAAGAAAACAATCTGCTCTAGATTGTGCAAGGCTGGTTCAACATGTGAAACCCACCTACCTGATGGCCTCAAGCCCAGAAAACGGAGGCACCTGACTCATGTGAGCCAAAAATTCAAGAATAGGAAAGTCAGGTAAGTGATATAAAAAGAGCTTCACTCTTACAGCACAGATGGCCCCCAACACCACCGCCAAATGGCTCACCAGGTCTGATAAAGGAGACCATGATCAAGCAGATGAAGGCTGAAAGATGGTCCCAAACAGTGCTGGGAAGGGTGCGGCGATGGGGAAGCAGAAGGAGGCAACTCATGGAAAAATCACTGTTATCCCAGGCTGGCAGCAGGTCCCTTGGACATCTGTCTTCCTAGGGCTCTTGGATGTCCTCAGCCTTGGCAAATGAAATCAGGTGCTCTGACAGACACCACACTGAGTTCCCGCTGGGGCAGAGGCTGAGTCAGTGTGTTTTGTCAGTTATTCCACCCCAGTGATGGATGGGATAGTGGGAAAGTCACAACTTCCCTGGTCTGATAAAGTTGCCTTCCTCTGAATCAAGAGCTATTCTCACAAACAAATGTGGATGGTGTTCAAGAGTTACACAAGAGCTGAGGAAAAGAGGAGCCGTTCAAATAGAGTTGACAGTTTGTAATTCAGGACTGTCCTCCTTACAGTGTTCAATGCATATTGGTTATTTTTGTTTTCTTTTTGATCAGATTTTCTTCCTGAGAGAGATTATTTTTTAGTTTATTTTGTAGTTTTAGGCGTTAATGTAGAATGTCAACATGATTGACTTTGAGATCCTTCCTGATGTTTGGCAGCATAAACTTCTAGGTGCCTGGGTAGCCACAGGTGGAGACCCTGGGGACCTATGTGATCTCCCTCACGTTGTCCTCTCTGGCCTCCTTCTGTGTTTCCCAGACAATGTGAGCTAAGCTTTGTTCTGCCACATTCTTGTACCATGACGTCCTTGCCTTGGAATGAGTTGGCCATGAGCTGATGCTGAGTGTACCATCTCTTGGCATCTCTTTGCAGTCATGGTGGCAGGCACTGAGTCTCAGCAGTGAGGAAGCTGACTCACGCCATGTTCTCTTTGTAAGACCTCACTTTGGGTTAATGCTGTTAACATTTCTGCAAACAGAAAATGTATCAGGGTCAATCTCTAAAAAGTTAAGCCATGTAATATAGCAACCATTGTTGAATTCCTATTACTTCAGTTAGTGAAATCTTTTATCATTTATAGTGTTTTGTTTTCTTTTTCTATCACTATTTTCTATCACTATTCCTTTGAATATAAAAAAATTAAAAATCATGCATATAATCTCTGACAGTGTAAAAGAATCAAGAATTTTTAAATAGATTTGATTAATTCAATATTTCATGCTTACCTTGTTGAAGTAGTTAAAACTTATGTTTATTTTCATTTTATACAATCTCCAAGCCATAATTAAAATAATGCTATTGTTAATGTGTCAAGGGTGATAATGTTTCTAGAAAGC